>JAZFAU010000382.1:0-75000 GCA_037178615.1 Dione vanillae
CTAGGCCTGGAGCGGGGGCGGGGGCGGAAGCGAAGGCGGGCGGCGATGCGTGAGGCGCTGTGAAGCGGTCACGCGAGATATTCTAATTAATGCCCTATTAGACTTTGCCCTTTGTTAATGCGGCTACCACTTTATGTATAATTATTAACTTATTAGATTAGTGCATACAATCTGTACTGGAGATACCTTTTCGGTACTGTTTACATACGGGAAGCGGAATAATATATGTATATTATAAGATATCATTGACATATTTACATACTAGCTGTTGGCTGCGGCTACGTCTGCATTATACTACGTCTTTGAATCAACAAATCTATTTTATTGGATGTTAAGATTGCTACCTCCCTTAGCCATGCACTATTTCTATTACATGCATGTTGATGAATATCGGGGGATATCTTATTAGTTTTATTATTTTAAATTTTGCAATGATACCAAAAATTTTTAAGAATTTAACTTCCACTTTTGAAATATTTTCGTTAGGAATAAAACGAAGAAGATAACTCAGCAACTATCCAATTTAGTTAGCATCCACGTCCAACGAAGCTTATTACAGATGATCAAACCTAAAAACAACCATTTAAGGTTTTAAAACCATAAAATCCCAGCTTAGTGAGTGCAAAGGTGCAAAGTCTAAGTCTTAACACTTGTGGTAACGAACTTTTATACCAAATATCAAAAAAACAAACACTTAGCCTAAAGTCCTATAATCCCATCCATCTTAGTGTTCATCTACATCCTAAAAAGGAACCTGCACGCAAAATTTAAAACTTCGACACTAGTTTCTGAGATGTTGGGATGAGTGTGTGACCTCAAGTTTCACTTTTATATAGATTTAAAATTTGTTCTTATCAAAAAACAACAATATTGATAATTTATTGTAAATTCTGTTTTCCACTCGCTTGAGTTGACACATTGTTGACTCGCGAACTACACGTCTCGTTTTGAAAATATTAAAAAAAAAAAATTAAGTAAAAAAACTTTTTAAGAAAAAGCTTTTATTTAAACGCTCTAAAAAGAAGAAAATGAAATATTCCTTTTGGATTATACTAACAACTCCTCATTATACACAATTCATATAAAATAATAAAAACTTGTCGCTCGATTTACCACAAGTTATTATGATATAAAGGAATGTTGATAGGTATGTAAACCTCGCGACAAGCTTTTATTATTATATATAAATTGTGTATAATGAGGAGTTGTTAGTATAATCCAAAAGGAATATTTTATTTTCTTCTTTTTAGAGCGTTTAAATAAAATCTTTTTCTTAAAAAGTTTTTTTACTTAAAATTTTTTATTTCAAGTTATTATTACTCTCAAAATGCCCTCTCATTTGATACCCATATTGTAGAAGTAGACTAAAGGTAACTATTCCACCATCCTGCATGGTCCGCCATATTGGATTCAGAATGACGTCATATTCTTTTTCTAGTCACTCTTAACAAGCCCTTTCATTTGATACTCATATTGTATAAGTGGATTAAATATAACTGTTCTGACATCTTGTATGATCCGCCATATTGAATTTAGAATGACGTCACATATCTTATCATATATTGTCATCCAAACAAAATGCGTCCACAAAATTTCAGCCCAAACGGTTGAATATATCTACTTCAAAATTGAGTTCAAAGATTTCACCCGAACACACAAATATACATACATACATTGCAAGTTAAATAAAAGCTTTTAAAATAGTGTTATATGAAAATCGAATTAAAACCCATATTCGTCGTGACATACAGACACGATACATTCTTCTTACAAAATACAGATTTTCTACTTCCTCTTAAAAATTACACTTTTTTTAAAGAACGCTACAAATTGCTTTATATTGCGAGGATTCATATTGCTATATATAGCAACTTATCAATGCTATGCTACGCAGACGTATTTGATAGTTTCTATACAGATTTCTTGTTCCGCCGATTGGTCCACGAGATGCTGCAGCAGTATTAGCAGTAGCAGTACGCTATCAGATTAAAGTAATAAGAAGTCGACAGCGAGCGCGTTTCGGAGGACATTTCGTCGTAATAGTTCAAAGAGCAAGCCACGTTCCGCGTTACACCTTCATAAACGACAAATATTCTCTTGCAAATGATACGTGAAATTGAAATCGATCGTTCTACGATTTTACAATTGTGGGGGCGCTGTTAGGCAGCCCTAATAGTGTCATACTCGATATCTGTAGGTATTTACACATAAAACATAACATATATATGTTGCTGTCTGTATCCATATATAAATAATAATTGAAGTTCCACAATCTGCGAGTCTCTCCTCTAAGCACTCCCGGAACGAGCACAATCTTCGCTTGTAAATAACAATTGTGCGAAAAGCTTTGCATTGTAAATTAAATTTATTTGAGTGATGTGATGATCAGTTTTCATAATCTTGTAAATTACTTGTTCCTCGTAAAATGGATGAGTTTCTTTATTAAGTTTGCGATACCGACGTCGGGGAATTTATATATTATAATAAATACACGGACAGGCAGGTCTTCTGAAAATTTATGAAATAATTACTCTATGATGTATATTACAAAATGTAAATATATATGCTTATAGTACTATATAACATTATCAATTAAAATGAATTTACCTAGACATGTACACCACTTCACCACATTACCTGAAGACAAATTACATAACTTTGTGTGTTTGTGTATGTGTGCGTCGTCCCGTGTACTGAGGGAGGACAAAGATTGCAAGATAAAGCTCACGCATTGTTCCTATTGATGCCGACACAAGAGTAAGTCAGCGCGCGGTCACGAACTACGCGACGCGACGAGCGGACTCTCTGACACGAAGTACAGGTTATAATGTTTTTGCACTACGGTTACATTTACAGCGATCTAATCGGTAATATTACATCTCAGGTGTTAGTCGAAATTAAATATGGCAGAGATGTATAGTTACTGATGTAATGTATGTCGTCGCATACAATAGTATAGTACTATACATTCTTTACATACTATCTCGTCGCCCTCCGCGAGGCCGCGCTACAGCGCAGTAATTGACACGCTCACGTGACACAGTGCGGGCCCGGAGTGCACAGTACTTAGTACCTAGTATCTAGTACGTAGTACGTGATACGTAGCACCACGCACTTATTACAGATATCACAACTGCGGGCATTCACAGCGCACCGCTCTCGACTTGATCATTTTCTTTGTTCCTTTTTTCCACAATAACAGCTGTATGAGAGACGCGTTTTAATAAATCTCTAATTCAAAGCACACTATGCGCTCCTATTTTCCTTTAATCATTTGGTAGTGTCAGTGTAACCTTGCCACAGTAATTGCATAGCTGGAGTATGGATTTTATAAATGATTATCAGGAAAATTGACCCTAAATTTTAATAAACCGTTTACAATTATCGAAATAAGCAAAATAATAAATAGTGTATAAATTTAAAAAATACTTCGAAATATCTACTAGAGGGGAAGAGACCTCAGCGTCACTAACAAACTTAAAGACTACATATGGATATTTATTGAAATTTAGAACACTGTACAAAGTAATTTGAAACAAAGCGCGTCCATGTCGAGAGATAAATAAATAATGCGGAACTTGCAACAGGTCGGAAACTCGGGACTCCGGCGCTTTGGATATTTACCGAGGAATCAAAGCAGACGCATGCGACGAGAGAGTAGCGGCTGGAAGGAGGGCCTGCAGTGTGTGGTGCGGGAGTCTTCGCGGATTGATATCAAAATGTTTATGTAAACAGACTAAGTAAATATTTTGTGCAGAGTTGATTATTACTTTGATGAGAAAAGACAGTTTTCTTATTATTTGTTTAGTGTATTGGCTATTTCTGTATAGCGTTCTATGTGTGAGTATATACTTTGAATTAAATTCAGAATATTTTAGTGTCCGTTAAAAGATTTTTTAACTTAATTACTTAAAATATTATAATGCTATTCATGCTCGTACGTCAAAGTGCAGAAATTTTGCAAACTGAGTGTAGGCAAGCACTACTTCAAGTAGCTCTTTTACTATAATAATAATAATAATATTAAATAGCTTTATTTCAGAAATAAAAATAATAAAAACTACTACTGAATATACATGCTTTCCCTATGCTGCTATCTGTATCCATTTTTGGTACACGGGACTACAACATTATCTATCAGCAAGTTCCTTAATTATATTATTATTACTTGCTCCAACTCTTTACATAAATCCAGCGATTCATTTTCTCTGTATGGCATCAATCAATCGTCTAGCCTCGCGTCAATAAACATAACTGAGACTGAAAATTCTGACAATACATTCTAAACAGGTGAGCATTCGTCTCAACATTAGCTTTGTAAAATATCTTCGCTATCATGTTATCAACAATTGATAAAGCCCTGCGTTGCCCATCTATATCAGCGTCGTCTTTCAAGTCAGATGTAACTATGTGACCAAGATACTTGAATTTCTCCACTATCTTAACTACCTGACCACCTATACAAACTGGTGGGACATTTTCCGGACCTCTTCCTGACCTAAATATTAACATTTCTGTTTTTTAGCGTTATATATTAAATCATGATCTGTAGCATATCTCTTACATATAGCCAAAAGTCGTCTTAAATTTTTAATCGAGAGACTGAGCAGGACTATGTCATCGGCGTAGATTAAGTTGTTAACATATCTATTATTAAGCTTAAGCCTCACCGGTTCCTTGCTCAGTTCCTCAATCAAAATATCCATAAAAAGGTTAAGTAGGTCAGGAGAGGTTAATCCACACCAAATGATAATTTATAAGTATCAGACATAGCAGATTCCCACTTGACACTGTTAGACTATACCAATACCTAAGCAGTCCAACAACGTCAGTCGAAACACTGTTATGTAGCTTTTCCCACAATAAGTCATGATTAATTTTGTTATAAGCGCGACGTAAGTCCAGGAAGCAAGCATAAACACTTGTATCCTGTTCCATATAATATGATACACACATTCAGCGCGAAAACCAAATTGCCAGTTATTTTAGCGCAGGGCTTATCTTTTTGTGTAGAAGACGTTCCAGTACCTTGGCTACAATCAAGGCCAAGGATCTATAGTTAGACATACTAGAAGGGTCACCTGTTTTATTTTTGGTTATAGACAAAACTAATGTATGGATAAGTTCTGCAGGTAAGTAAAGGGGCTGGTTAGATACTACGATAGCTCAGTGGATGATTTTAATATTTTATGTGTTACTTTAAAATATCTTGTGTTCGACCTACCGCCACGGTATAGAAGATAATTGAAAGTCCCGGGACGGTTGTAGGAGTTGTATTTTTCATTATACAGTTCGTTAAGTAACACATATCACAATATCAACACAATATAGCACAGTTCACACTTTCTTATTTTGAATTTTCAATATATTCGCGGAGCTCACGGCGCATGATTAGACAACTCTCAACCAACGGCATTGACACTAGCGCCGACGTGGCGGAGTGGCATTTTGGCGAGTATAGAATGAGCCCAAGATCCTACAGGTGCCTCGCACAGAGGTTGAAGAGTTGAGCTATAACAACAGAAATACGAGGTGTGTTCAAAAAGTATCGCGAATTTTGTGTTTTTTCAAAAATTATTTATTTATTCATAAATATCTATTTTGTCCCCTTCAAAGTAATCCCCATGAGATATTATACACTTGTGCCAACGGTTTTTCCAATCTTCGAAGCACTTCAAAAAATCATTTTTTTTTATCTTGTTCAGCTCCTCCTTCGATGCCGTCTTTATCTCGTCAAGTGTAGCATAACGTCGTCCTTTCATGGGCCTCTTCAGTTTAGGGAACAAGAAAAAGTCACAGGGGGCCAGATCTGGGGAATACGGTGGCTGCGGCATCATTAGTGTGTTGTTTTTGGCCAAAAAGTCGCGCACAAGCAACGATGTGTGAGCAGGGGCGTTATCGTGGTGCAAAAGCCAATTTTTGTTCTTCCACAAAACCGGGCGTTTCTGGCGGATTGCTTCGAGCAAATTGCGCATAACTTGCAGGTAATAAACCTTATTGACCGTTCTACCCTGTGGCAAGAACTCATGATGCACCACGCCCCTGCAATCGAAGAAAACTGTCAGCAAAACTTTCACATTCGACCGAACTTGGCGCGCTTTTTTCGGTCTTGGTTCGTGCGGCAGCTTCCATTGAGATGATTGAGCTTTGGTTTCCACGTCATAACCATAAACCCACGATTCGTCACCAGTTATGACCCTCTGGAGCAAATTTGGGTCGTCGCGGACAGAGTCCAACATCTCATTAGCAATGTTCATGCGATGCTGTTTTTGGTCGCAATTGAGCAATTTTGGTACGAATTTCGCGGCGACCCGTCTCATGCCCAAATCATTGATAAAAATCGAATGGCACGAGCCAATCGATATGTCTAGGTCCTCAGCAACTTCTCTAATGGTGATTCGACGATTGGCCAATACCATTTTCTCCACTTCATTAATTTTTTCGTCTGTTGTTGAAGTGCTCAGGCGTCCGGCACGCTCTTCGTCGTTCACATCTTCTCGGCCTTCTGAGAACATTTTGTACCACCGATAAACGTTGCTTCGGTCCAAGGTAGCTTCTCCGTATGCCACAGTCAACATTCGGAATGCATCCGCGCACTTAATTTCGTTTTTCACACAAAATTTGATACACGTTCTTTGATCCATTTTTTTGAATGGGTAAAAATCGAAGACGATCCAAAACACGTGCAAGCAAAGCAGCTGTCAACAATTAAGTGAACATTCAAAATGGCCGAGGTTGTCGGCATAAGTGAGAGACATGAGTACCAACATAACGCCACAAAAAAATTGAAATTCGAATATACGTAACCCGCGAAAATTCAAAATTCGCGATACTTTTTGAACACACCTCGTATACTGACCTCCATACAATAGATGCTCAATGCCTAAGCCATCATGTACCCGTATCTTCTCACGCTTCATTCCTCTGAGTACGTCAGTAACATCATCGGATGAGACTTGAAAAACCCCCTGTCGTGAATCCCATTGGCTTGACAATTATTTTGGCTGTGTTTGCTTAGAAGTGACCTTTGACATGTTAAAATGCCCACAAAACTTATTCGCGATAGCTCTCCCGTCGGTCTCCCCATCCACACTATCTGGAGAGCAAGACTTATGGTTGAGCTATTTAACCTCGGCCCAAAAATTACAAATCTTTTTTGGCGACGCGTGATGAGCTAATATATTCATCTTTATCTCCTCCTGATTGTTTTCAACAAACTTTAAAGCAGTGTTAAATTCTTCAAAGCAGTGTTAAATTCTCAGAACAAGGTCGACATTATAATTCCAACCAACTAAATATCGTTTTTTTTAACCCTATTAGTATATGTACTTTCAGCAGCTGTTTGTAATACATTAATTATAAGAGAATAAAGTGTATCAATTATATTTTTACCTTCTATATCGTTACAAACCGTATTGCTATTAAATGTTAGTATTTATCACATTGACATATTAAATCCAAATTCTCAGCAACGAGTTCACAATATCTATTACATTCCTCTTGATTTCTATTGCCCCCATTTGTATTTAAAATTAATAACAGTCTCACTGTTTCTTATAAGATTTTTACAGATAATATTATTAAATCTAACCTGTAACACAAGAGGGAGGTGATCCGACAGACACTTACTGTTGACTCAGCCGCCGCGGAAACAAGGCAATGGTCAAGCCACCTCTGTGAACCTGTCATATCACTTACATAAGTGTATGTGCTTACATCTAGCCGCTTATGGTGTATACATAGTAATGGATAATAATTCCTCAGAGCAGTAGTCAATAAGCTCAAAACGTCGGCTGACCAGAAACTATCTTCATTGTCGTTTAGAAACATATAAATTTTATTCAAAGGGACAATCGCTTTAAAAGCATTAAAATCATTACTTACATTGTTAATCTTTTAAACTTGCACATTCAGGTCCGTCTTATGCTTAATAAATGCCTCGATATCACTGGGAGTGGTGTCCTTATGCACTGTAGAGACATACAACGATATTTTCCTCTCAGCTACCTTAAAATTAAATTGTTCCAATGGCTGTGGAAGCCCTCGTCTATTCTGAACTTTACGTACTTTAGAACGTTTGTTTATTACAGTAATATGCTGACCTTTTCCTGTCCATCTGGTTTTGTTTATTATAAGAGAAGTAGTAGTAATTTGTGTAGAAAAACTATAGAGACTTTGTAAAATATTATAATTTCAGTCAGTCTTGACTCGTGACATTATAACGTACAGTCAGTAACGCAGTGAATCGTGCCGTGTGTTCAGAGCGAGCCGCCGCGGCTTGATTAAATATTTGTAGAACACAAAAAGGTCCATCGGACGCCTGCAGCGCTCCCGAGCAAATAAATACATTTAGAAGTTTACAATGAAACATTTCTACAACAATACTAACAGATGAATTTTTCTTATCTGACCGTTTAATGTTCGCAAATAAGTGGAGTTCATACTGGGCTTACATAACGAGAGCTTTATGATGTGGCCTGTTAATTAAAGGTTCATAAAAGGATGGCTTACGGTTACCGGTAGCGACAATTGTAGGCGTTTTAAGCATTTGCTGTGATAATATATAATTCTTACCATTTATTCCATTTATTGTATTCACTGTTTCTCCTTTTATAACAAAATAAATTAACAATATGATGAATGGTGAAGCTAAAAAGAAGCCAATGTTCAAGTCTTGTTTAGGTTAAACACTCGTATGTATATACATGTATCATACCATATATTCTACCATATATTATATCAATATATAGTAACTATTAGTCAGATATAAACTACTTACGAATAGACATTAAATACATCAAATTACGTTGATTTCTCGCAAATGGAAGTACAATATATAGTGTTCATGTAAATTACGAATCGTATTAAATAATTTACACTTTCGTCTTTTAGCTTACTTTTCTTTTATACAACTTATTATTTATTACATAAATAAACACATTTATTCTTATTATATCTCAATTCTTATCGTTTTTGTATGCCAACATAGTACAAGTAATTGGAGTCAACAAACTTACATTTGCGGTCGTATGCACACATTTTGTATGATACAAACTACAAACATAAATTTGTTATAGTTTTTTTTGACATACATAGGATTTCACATTTTCTTCTTTACTTTTTTGCTAATCCTTATAATTATCTCGACTACACTACAATTCTTATACCAAATGAAAAATTAGATAAATTGCTCATATCTTTTAATTGCGTTGATTGAGAAAACTATTTTGTTCTTTAATAGATGATCATTAGATGTTGACGATTTTATTTTGATATTATTTTGATGATATCATGATTTTAATTTCATCTTCATTTCTTATGAGACTTTTTCTGTCGGTGTACTTATGTCAAAAATCAAAATATATACTCACTCCATTATAATATATATATATATATATATATATATATATATATATATATATATATATATATATATATATATATATATATATATATATATATATATATATATATATATATATATATATATATATATATATATATATATATATATATATATATATATATATATATATATATATATATATATATATATATATATATATATATATATATATATATATATATATATATATATATATATATATATATATATATATATATATATATATAAATGAGAAGTACAAACAGACGCGAGATCGCTGCACATTAATTATTCACACATTTTATACTATACGAGAAGAGAAGAAACAACTTAGCTTCCATGGATTCACCGTGCGGGTGCCGGGCCCATCGTGTTGTAGGAAGAGGAGCTCCGAGCAGCGCCTGGGACTTGCGACCCAAGTGTAGGTTTAAAGGGGCCCCTTTAAAATGCATTAACGCTCACCTTCACTGTCCGAGCTCCTCCCACTACCTAACCAAATTTTGAAAGATTCTACCAAAGCCGCCTTCGAAGTGCGTTCTAGAAATGAATTTGTGATAGTTCTAGACAGGCCGAGATCTTTTAATAAACTATAGAGAGATTTCGCTGTTATACCTCTCGCTCCTACTTCAACCGCATATAAGCTCGCTCTAAACCTATTCCTGGTCAGTTCGTTAGTAAGGTCGAAATACTTATTGAGTTTAAGGTGGTGACTTTTCGGGATATTTGTTTCCCACGGAACTGTAAGTTCTACCAGTACTACGCGTTTTAGGCTTCGAGAGTAAAGAAAAATGTCCGGTCTAGATGACGAAACACAAATATCCTCAGGGATTCTATACTGTTTCTCATACGTGTCCATCACAAGTGTCCAATCAGGAGCTGGATCTAATATGGAGAAAGGCTTTTGTATAGGTTTTTTATAAGAACCTTCTTTCACAAACTCTATTGAGCGTTTGCTGGTTGTTATGTTTCTCTGCGCTCTTGCAACTGAAAGACTAACGGCTTCACGTATGATTTCTAGTACTTTGTCATGGCGCCGCGAGTATTGACCACTATCCAAGAGTACCCTACACCCTACCAGCATATGTTTAGCTGTCCCCACTGCCTCTTTACAGGTGTAGCAAGATTTATCGGTAGCTTTACCCCATCTTACTAAATTACTTTGATCTGGAAGAGTCATTTGGAACGCATTTAGGTAGAATTGTCTACACGTACACGTACACGTACGATACGTACTGTCGTATGCACAGGTAATACTCAATATATATAGTTTTAAAATTAATTATGCTTGATTCTTTTAAATATTTCTTAGTGCAAGTTCAAAATGCCACCTCATATCTTCCAAATATAAGCTTTTTAGCTTTTATAAGTTGTATTTCCCTTTAACCACATCTCATAGAATGGAATAGGTACGTACCAAGGGTCGAGATCTTGCATTCTTATTGCACATTGAAAGTGTAACCCAGAGTAAGTGCCGCGCAATCTCACTACCGCTGTTTAATGTAATTAAATGAATAATAATATAGTGCGCTAAGCGACGGAGTCGGTCACTAGTGTCTTCTAGAATATCCACGCTTTATCTAGTGTAAAGAAATGAAGACAATTTATAAGAGTGAAAAGTATTATACTTCAATTAACATTATTCGCGTCACAAGTTACCTTGAGCTGCGTAAAGCGGTTGTGAAAAATGTAAAGACAGACAATTGCGCTAGCTTCTGCTGCAAATTGCGTTCCAGTCGGTTTCTTGTAAAATTAAATCCATTTCATATAACAGTGCAGCCGCGAACATATCTAAGGCGTCGCTTTATTTAATTCGGTTTAGGTTATTGTTTAAGTTTATGACGAGTTTTAGTTGATATTCTTTCTTCCTTTTTCTTTAGATTTGAGACATAAATAGTGCTTAGTAACCGTTTAGTGATTCCCTAGGTTATGCCTAAATCATAATAGTTATCCGAGTTTTGCTTCGAGCCTTCCAGTAGTTTGAGCTGCACATGGTCATGCTCATATCTCACAAGCCACATTTTATTATTATATTTTTAAAATAAATGCGCTTATAATATTGTTTTATTTTAACTGTCATCATATTGAATTACTATTTTGATACATGCAAAAATGCCATGTGCCAAATTAAATAGAGACCAAACCTTTAGAAGTAACAAAGTTCGTAAGTACATTATAGTTACTAGGTGTTATTACAAGTTCGCTCCAATTAACAAATATTTGAAATCTGTCGTTATCGGTATGTACTAAAATAATTCCTAACACTACACTGAATGGTTAATCTTAGTCGAAATTTTTTTTTGAATGCACAAAGCAGAGAGCTCTCATGGTTTGGCCAAATTAATTTTTTAACGAATACTAACAAAGTAAAAACCTATAACTTTTTAAATTTTTTTTAGCTTCACGCTTTATCCCGCACATGGCAGGGTAGGCAGAGGGAACCGCAGGGACCGTAGGAACCTAGGTGTAAAGACACTCCGTTGCTTAGTCCCTGCTTTCTCCGTCCCCGTTTTCCGCCTTTTTCGAGGCATTGCGTGTTGAGTGGCGGAATTCAATGTCGCGCTTTGCTTAGTTTGCCAGAGCGAAGAAAATGAAAATAAAAAAATCCATCTTCCCCGACTGGGGGTCGAACCCAGAAACCGTCACGTTACAGGCAGACGTTGCGCCCCTGCGCCACGACGGTCCTCAAATCGTTTTAAATTTTTGTATGTCTGTTTTCTCTCTTTGTACGTGGACATTTCTATTGAATTACACTTCAATATTGTATTATATAAAATCGCGGCATTTTTATATATATGTGAACGAACGTTGATTTTTATTTGTTGCTTTATTAGTAAGGTCTAGTGAAAATTTTATCCGCAACTTAGATTCGCCAATATGTTTACATATAATGAATGACGTACACTACGGGCGTCAAAGTAAAGTAAAATAATATACTGAGTGATTGAAAATACAGTACATTCCGAGAGGGGAGGCAGAAGATCTGTCCACTAGTTGAAGCACGAAAGCGGCGCGAATACGCACTTAAAATGCCCCATGTGCGGGAAAAATTACAAGAGAAGAGCCTGATATATTAAACGTCTTAAAACACATGATGGTGTTGAAGCATGACAGTTGTCAGTAAGCCCTTCGACTATCACTACGGATAGAGTTGACCATCATATGTCCCATGGTGAGCCATTGAAGAATATTAAGTCAATTTCCACCCGGACACGGCTTAGCATTCCCAATATAAAGCAATCGATATGGAAAGCACACGACGAACCATTAGCGTTCCTATTAGAGCATCCGGGCAGGAAACAGAAACAGAAGTTTGGTTTCCTACCCAAAGCAATGGCAGCTGCTATTGGATGAAGTAGACGAGTTTTGTGCGTGGACGAAAGGATTGAGGACAAAACCTAGTAAGTGTCACTGTTTATACTTCATACGATGCGGGACTTAAAATTGGCGGTAAAATCATTGCTATAATTTCCGAAGCGGCACCTTTTAAATTTCTTGGCAAAAAAATAGACTACAAAGGCCGCACTCCATCTTTAGATATATAAGTCGATAGCTTTTTGACGGATCTTGAAAAAGTCGACCATCAACAAATAAGTAATGTCAGGAAAGTTTGGCTTTACGACAATTTTCTAACATCACGTCTGAATTTGCCTTTCCTCGTGTATAATTTTAATAAGACCCTCTTAGAAAAGTTAGATGCAAGTGTCATAAATATACTGAAGTTTTGGCTTGGGCTAGCGCATTTGCGGATATCATAACTTTATTTAGAGACAAAAATAGTTTTGGGTTGAGATTAAGGAAACCATCGGAGCTCTATAAACACCTAAGAGTCGCCAAAACACATATTCTGGAAAAATCACGGGATGAGATTATTACTTCACTTTCAAAAGACAGAAGTGTCCCAGCGCTTGAGTCAAGACTTTAATTCCATAAGCAATTTATGAAAGAAGCACAATTTAGTAAAGAAGGGTTAGGCTCATAATACAGGATAATCATACGTAAAGCCGTTAGTCAATTAGTAGCAAGAGCACAGAGAAATATAACAACCAGCAAACGTTCAATAAAGTTTGTGAAAGAAGGTTTTTATAAAAAAGCCACACAAAAACCTTTCTCTATATTAGATCCAGCTTCTGATTGGACACTATGAGGGATGGACACGTATGAGAAACAGTATAGATTCCCTGAGGATATTTGTGTTTCGTCATCCAGACCGGATATTTTTCTGTATTGTCGAAGCCTAAAACTTGTAGTACTGGTAGACCTTACAGTTTCGTGAGAAACAAATATCCCAAAAATTTACCATCTAAAACTTAGTAAATATTTCCATCTTACAAACGCACTGACTGACTGAATAGGTTTAGAGTTAGCTTATATGCGGTTGAAGTAGGAGCGGGAGATATAACAGTGAAATCTCTCTGTAGTTTACTAAAAGATCTCGGCCTATCTAGAACTATTATAAATTCATTTCTAGAACGCACTTCAAAGGTAGTGGGAGGAGCTGAAGGTGTGCGTTAATGCATTTTAAAGGGCCCCTTTAAACCTACACTTGGGTCGCAAGTCACAAGCGCTCATCGGAGCTAATCTTCCTACAATGCGATGGGCCCGGCGTCAGCGCGGTGAATCCATGGAATGCTAAGCAGTTTCTTCTCTTCTAACACAATAATGTACACAGAGAGATAAAATTTGACGCTCAGGCTTAAAATGAGATGTTCAGTTAGAACCAAAAACGTAACATTTTTATGCAAGATCGTGCTCCAATACATATTGTTAGACTCGTGAAAGACTCATCTTGTTTAGTTTGGTGACGACAAGGACACAGCTCTACCGCCACTTCCGCCCCGCAGGACCTCTAAAGTCCCTGGATTGTTGGCTTTTAGGTTATCTGACCTTGCAATTGTATTGTGATCGACTGATATCTTTAGGGATATTGAAAGACAAAATCTGACGTTAATTCAGAGGTGATGATAAAGCAAACATTACGCTGGACATGATTTACGCACAGTTCTTCTGATGTTGAACATATTGAGCATTTCCTGTAAACAACATCGTCTTTGCCTTGACTTAATTTTGTTACGCTAATTATTGCTCTTGTTGTCAGATAAATCACCATACATCATACATTTTGCGGTATTATATTTTGGTTCTTTTAAACCCCATGTCATTTCAAGCCTGTGTGTCAATTTTACCTCTCTATCTACATTATTCCGTGATTCATTAGTATTTCAAATTTATACTGATTTTTTGACAACCCGGCACATAATATTATATATAAGTAATGCGCGAGCTAATTATTAATGTAATTGACTTTACAACGTGCACTGCCATACTATGGATACAATTGTTATTTTAAGTACAAAGAGTCCGGCGCGGTAGAAATGAGAGCGCAGATTAATCCTACGCAATAACTCATCCGCTATCGAGCAACGCCCGCGCGAGAAATAAATTTGATTCGCGTCACTATTAATGCGATTAAACATATTAACTTTACAGCCGCACAATTACTGACCGATAATAACTTGTTTCGCCGCCGAAGAACAAACATACTCGTCACATATGTATATATGTATGTGTATGGGTGTATATTATTACACAATAATAAAAACATTCATATAAATGTTCAATAACATTCTATGTAAAATATTCTCTATATAAAAATTTCCATCATTTCAGTTCCCTTTACAGTAACACATTTACCGTCACTGCGCGTCCTTTATGGAACGCCCTGCCCTTAAATATATTTTAATACTTAAAAATATTTTAATACTTTCATGAAGCGTTTCAAAATATTTGCTTGAAAGAAATTGTAACCTCAACATAACTTTGAAACTGTGAACCCACACCAGGAGTAACTCCCTTAAATCTACTAAAGTGAGTCACAAAGTATTGAAGTAATGATAGCAATGACGTTTAAAACTCTTAAATCAAACACAAAGCTTACGAAGAAAACAAAACAAATATTGTTTGTGTGCAAAGTATGAAGACGCCTAAAATGCAACTCATCAGTATAATTATCCGGTCCAATTTAAACGTAATCACTCGACTGCAGCGCTGAAGTGAGCCATGCAGGCCTCCTCGGGTCGACGCGGCTTGTGCTATGGTATCGCCCTCTTTCTGCTTCGCCATTCACTTTTATATTATATATTATGATATGTTTCTATTCACATTTTGGAAGTCTCACGTCCACTATACAGTCTTATATGATATCAGGAATAAATCATTAAATTAACAAAGGTATAGTTCTTAGGAGTGGGGACAAAATCGCTCAGCAACGGGAAAAGGATCGTTATATACGCCGAATTCGCATAAAATTTTTGCTCACTAAGCAAAATCACACGGAAGCTTCGAGAGAGACCGATAAATATTTCCACGGTGTCACAAACAACAGCATCTGCATCTCATCAGATTGCTTCTATCGAATATGTATGATAAATATTGCTAAAATAATTAACTTATTCTTTAACAATACGAATACAAGCTGAACCCAAAACAATTGACGATTCTTATAATATTGAAACTTAAAAGTAATTTTTTTTTTTTTTTTTTTTAGCTTCACGCTTTATCCCGCACATGGCAGAGTAGGCAGAGGGAACTGCAGGAACCATATGAACCTAGTGTTAAGACACTCCGTTACTTAGTCCCTGCTTACTCCGTCCCCACTTTCCGCCGTTTTCGAGGCATTGCGTGTTGCGTGGCGGAACTCAACGCCGCGCTTTGCCTTAGTTGCCAGAGCGAAGAAAATGGAAATAGAAAAATCCATCTTCCCCGACTGGGGATCGAACCCAGAAACCGTCGCGTTAGCCGCGTTACAGGCAGACGTTGTGCCTCTGCGCCACGACAGTAATTTAAATTTCATTTTAGTTTCTTTTCTCTATCTATATTTATTTAAAAGAGATAGGTGTAAGTTCTGTATTTTATATACATATTAGTCGCTGTATTTAACAAGCTTTATGATTACCTGTTTATTTGCCCGTAAACTAATATATGTTGATAGTACTAAAAAGATATAATTTGGTATTGTAATATATTAAAATTCTCACAAAATTAAGTTAATGATTAATTAAGTTAATGATTTTTACCACGTTTTATACAATTCTAATAAAACAAAGGAAAAATGAAAATTTAGGTTAAATTACAGAGATTAATCTATGTTATTAATTATTAAACTTTATCCCGGTAACAATGACTTTCAACGCCGCGTCAATCGTCCGTATCAATCGTCCGTAACATACAACACACACACACACACGCACACGAGTAAGAACAACAACAAAACCAAATAATTAATGTTCATTACAAATCCAATTTGTCAGCGATATAGCGATACGTGAGTCGTCATTAACCTGAATGTATCGCGTTTCTCCCGACTCGGGCGTCGCCGACTTCCGGCCGCATTACTTGTTACTTGTAACAGAGAGGCCTTCACTCAATTATCCTCTCTAACACACTGGTAATTAGATACTCCACGGTATTGGAAAGAACAACTAATTGTCCAAGAAGGACGGAGATCTTGATTGCCAATACCCGCGCCCGCCCCAGAGGACTACATCTAGTGATGAAAGTATACCACATGTATATTTATATACGTGTGGCAACTAAACATTATATTGTGTTGAATGTTGCGGTAAAATGATCCGATTATAAAGGGCCTACAATCATTTTCTACTCACTTTTACTGTACTGTTTGACACGTTATTATTATTTTTATAAGCTTTATTTTTCTCCCTTACAATTTTCAAATACATGTGTTAATTGGTAATTTTTATTATAGTTATGTACTTATTTATTTGTTAGTATTGTTAGTATTTGTACTTAATCTAGGGTTAGTTTTAGTAAGTGTAAGGTTACCGCTTTTCGCGGTAAAAGCCTCCTCCAAACTGTTCCAGGTGTTTCTATTCTTTGCCAGTCTAGTCCATAGATTTCCAGCTCTTCCTATCTTAAATTTGTAACCTTATTTTCTGACTTCAGTTAGGCCAATAATGTCCCAATTGATCTTCGATATCGCGCATTCCAATTCAACTATCCGTGCTTCATTAGCTAAAGATCGTGGTCGTCTACAAGTTTTATACTTCACAAATTAAAATATGAGCTACATCATAATATATATTACATTTGTAAAGGATATTATTTAACCTCACGTCGCTTGTAATGCTAATGAGGGCCGCTCGGATGTTTCTTCTTTCACCTTTATAATGAAATCAAAAGGCGAGAACTTTGTTCAGTTGTCCGCCGAGACTTCTGCTCCTCCGTCTCGCGCTGGCACTGAGTACTTCGAAGATAAAAGAAACTTCTAATATTTTAAAAATTATTCATAACTCACATTTTAAATTGTAAGAGAAAATTCGCACGCACAATTAAGATAAAATCTCAATAATTTGTTACACGAATTCATAGTAATACTTGCAATTAATTTGAATCTGATCATAACGATTATAAATCGTATATACGGGGGATGCGGTTTCAGCGTCGGCAGCAGAACTGCTTTGTATACGTCCAAACGTGCAGCGACATTGACGTTCTGCCGTCTCAACAACGCTGCTAAAGCACCGTTCATTCTGTTACCGGCAGCAACGTCTTTCCACATCAATTTCGTATCTACCATCTCTACTTAGCATACTTTCCACGTATTCTGCTTCATTCTAATGATTTTCCATTCACAAAAATCTTACATTCTATCCTTTCCTCGTCTCTTTCAAATACCAGAAACCTTGTCGTACTTGTATTCAGGCTTAACCATTATTTTTACACAAATAATTTTCAGTGTCTGGTTATAGTTTCTAAAAAAAACTTTCTAAATATTTTAAATATGAACATGCCACTAAAAGTAAGATAATAAATAGATACCAATAAATGCTGGTGGTCGGTTGTGGCCATTCACGGAGCGTTCGTGTGCGCGATATAATATACCACTTAGAGGTAGGAATTGAGGATTCAAATTAAAATTATACTCGTCCATATTGAAATCCAGTTAGCTTTTGATATGATGCTCTTCTCATCACCCCCCTCCCCCTTCCCCTCTTGGCCTACCCGCCCTCCCCCTCACACTTCGCTCTTCTCCGCTAGTGATATATTTACTACTTCTTTTCAACGTCAAATACGAATAGCGTTTCGTTTCCGCTGCATTTTGAGGCGCAGTGCTATTTCGACAAACTATTCCTACCAAATATATATTTTACTATAATAAGTATTATATATATTAAAATTGTTGACAGTCTTGTCATATTCACAGTCGTGAAATAGAAGTGTTTTCAGGTCCATACAATATTATTACTTTAAAAAAGCGCGATTCTATTTTTATATGGTGTTGTGCGCGGTACAATCAGGTTACCTAATGCTCAATTGTGTTTAATTATCCTTGTCATCTTTTATATTAAATTAATAATAAAAAACATTAAAATATATATGTATATCTCTACCATGATAAGTGAGTATATGACTTTTTATAGCCGATTTTTTATTTTATATATTATACGAACAATGCAATGTTAACCCACTGTAACATAGCAGAATTTAATATGTTTTCTCTAAGCATCTTATTCATAATATTCTTTTAAAGTTCTTACTTAATTTATAAACAAACCCTACTTTTAATCTAATCTCTCAAATAACGTACTTATGTTAATATATAAAAAGGGTTACAACTTATAAAGTCATCAATTTGGAAGTTTAAGTTCATTTCAATACAACATTACTAATTCCAAACTACGTGTCTTTGTAATAATATACAATTTAGTTCTTAACATAACTAGTATTGTAGATTATTAAATAAATATATAGCAAAAGCATATTGTGATCCTAGCGTGCCACAGAGCCAACATGCTTATATCGAGACTATTGACAGAGGCCAGACTTGAATTCGGGACATTATAATTTTAAGAAAAACTTTATAAACTTAAGTGTTTATAATAATAAAATTGAACTTGTAATACAGTTCAATAAATAGGATATTGCAGTAGAATGAGAGCTGGGACGAGAGGTGGAAAATATGTAACGCCGTATCACAGTAGAAACGAAAACCAACGAAGCCTGGAACATCGAGAGATGTTATTAAAATATTACTCATCCGCACTTAAATTCCCACCTTTTAATGCAACATCCCTATCCCTCGTCCGCCTCCGCCGTCCGCCGACCGCCGACTGCCGACCGCCGCCGGATGGAGGTTTCTATTTTCTTGTCTACCGGAATTTAATATAATTCTTAAGCTACCTGCTGGTGCTCTTTACTGCAACAAGCTTATATTCTCTTTTTTAATGTTATTATTTATTTTTGAAATAATAATAATAAAATATACATGTATTTTTCTTTTTCACTCTTGCTTATACTATATATATATATATATATATATATATATATATATATATATATATATATATATATATATATATATATATATATATATATATATATATATATATATATATATATATATATATATATATATATATATATATATATATATATATATATATATATATATATATATATATATATATATATATATATATATATATATATATATATATATATATATATATATATATATATATATATATATATATATATATATATATATATATATATATATATATATATATATATATATATATATATATATATATATATATATATATATATATATATATATATTTATATATATATATATATATATATATATATATATATATATATATATATATATATATATATATATATATATATATATATATATATATATATATATATATATATATATATATATATATATATATAATTTGTCGTTTAGTGACCGCTTTGTTGACATGGAGTTTCAATTCATTCATTATATGTATATATTTTTTGTGGAAGCGTTTTAATTACGGACACTTAGAGAGGCGGATTTTTGACCTACAATTTTACTTTTGGTACCGTTTCAAAGATCTCGATAAGCCGGATTAGTAAAAATATATGATGATGTTCGAACTTGAACAATTCAATTAATTATTGATTAAATAAATTCTGCAGGTTAACCAATTGGCACATGACTCTTTGAAACGTAAGCTTTATTTCAATCTCGAAACTTTTGTCTTTTAATATAAAAATAACTCTAAAATCTTTTTAAAGTGTTAAGCCAATAATACTGACAGACAAGAAAATGTTGTGTATACAATAAATTTAAACATTAATATTTACAAAAAAAACCTACACAACTCAACGCACGAATACAATATATGTAGATACAAACGATGGCGTTATCTGCATTAATCTTTTAAACGTAAATTTGCGGTGTGCATTTTATATTTAACTTTAATTTATAATTTTAATCAAATATTTTTACTTTAATTTATAATTGCCTGATCTTGTTACTTGTTAAACTATAAATGGAATACAAAGAGCAAATCCACATGCCTCGAGAAAAGGCGGAAAGCGGGGACGGAGAAGGCAGGGACTAAGCAACGGAGTGTGTTAACACTAGGTTCATATAGTCCCTGCAGTTCCCTCTGCCTACCCTTAAATATGCGGGATAAAGAGTGAAACTATAAAAAAATAAAAAAATATATTGAACTTCTTCAAGAGAACTTACGAGTCTCATAAGCTTTTAGTAAGCTCATAAACTTTATTTTAGTAAAAATACTTCTATACAGTTTAATTAACGTTCTAAATAGAACATAAATTTGTGCCTCGCGCCGATATAGATATGTGTACTTGTTAGAGGTGATATCTGTGACCGTCGCCTGGGCAGTATTGGAGGAAGTAGGCGATTTCAATGTCCACCACATCGAATGGCTTGGTTCACACGGATTAACCATGCGTAACTCTGTAGTGCCCACCGGACAGAAACTAGCTTGTCTTCACTCGGGAGCACGTGTATTCAGGTCTATGGCCAAAGCTGTCGAAGGTAACTTCTGTCAATTTTTCCACCGTTACGCAGCGAGGACAATAATTTGGTCTACGATGCAAAGGAAAAAATCGATCTCTCGGGCTCTCCACTCGACTCGCATTGCAAATGTTCTATGCCGGAAATGCCACTGATTTTTGTGTAAATTCAAAAATCAGTGCGAAGAGCTCTTTTCTCATTTGACATTCACAAGTCCAGTAGGCCTGATGTTGTCCCTCCTATTGTGCTGAAAACCTGTCCTTCTGTGTTGACTCCAGTTTTAACGTATCTTTTCCGACACCTATACTCTTCAGCCGTTGTTCCGACTTCATGGAAGACAGCTTTTGTACACCCGATTCCTAAAAAGGGTCTCTCTGATTCTTGCAACTACAGGCCTATTGCTATAACCTCCTTGCTTTCTAAAATAATGGACTCTATTATTAACCGCCAGCTATTGCGATACTTGGAGGACCAACAGCTGATTTGACCGTCAGTGCGGATTCTGTCAGGGTTGGTCTGGTGGTGATCTGTTGATCTACCTGATCCATAATTGGGTGGTTGCAGTTGGGAGCAAGGGGGAAGCCTTAGCGGTCAGTTTGGACATAGCGAAAGCCTTTAATCGGGTTTGACATAAAGCTATACTATCTAACCTGCCTTACTATGGACTTCCTGAGAGATTATGCAAATGAAACTATAGCTTTCTTACAGAGCGTAGCGTAAAGGTCATATCAAGGGTACATGCTCCAATAACTTACCAATGAACGCTGGTATCCCATAAGGTTTTACGTTATATTACGTGTGTGTTGTATCGAATACCCCTCCCCCTTTCGTCCCGCCGCCGACCTCCTTCTCCTCCAACGGGTCTTCCTTCTGTCGGTGTTCTATGTAATGTTTTATGATATGATTACTTTTTATGACAATCATTATGTACGAGTCCTGACGTACGAGGATGTAGCTTCCGCAGCGTATTAGTAATTTGATTTCATAACTAAAAGAAGTTTACTCTTTAGTTTAAGTAACAATATTTGACGCTTTTGGAAAACAAAAGCTCGCTTTCTTATGGTTATTAACATTTCCTTTATTTATCGACATCAACTGTTCGTTTACTTTTTACGATATATTTTACGAGCACATGATATTTGATTCAGGCGTAACGTGTCGTAAACGTGCCATCAAACGCTTTGTGTGGACGCGACACTGCGCGTACCGGAGGTGTGGGACGACGTCGTAGGTTAATCTATTGTTTGTATTATGTGGCTGTTGTGGACTGATGGCTGTTGTCAGATGTGTTTTAACTAAGTCTCTTTTTAATTTAATTGTTTTTATTATTTACTTGAATAATAGAACTTAGAAGATAGAAGTTTGTATGTGGTCAAATAACCTATTACAATCAATTCTATAATTTATGACTTGAATCATGAGAAAATATATTTAAAAATATTAAAAATTAAAGATATATTCCTTGTGATTTTGAAAGTGTAAAACAACTGAAATATGATTCGAAAATACACAAATTCATCCTTAACTACATGTATCTAACAATCGCTATAAACAGTAATTTGACTCGTCGTTTGTACTAGTTGTGAATTGCCGTAATTGTGTAGTAGTCAGAAATATTTTAAAATTTAAATATAGATGTGTCTTTTGCCATACGACACATTTACAACAAGTAATTTTGTACAACATTTGAATGAGAGCACTCTTTTCTTAATCTTGTTAGTTCTTTCGTAATACTTCGGTAAATCCTATAAAGTGTGAGTATTGTGTGTCCGTCTCGATACTGACATTATATATGCACTATTCAAGAATTAAACAATGTGAAGTCTCTTACTCTATCTCTCTGTACAAGCCATTTCTGACACTTAACTCGTATATTTAGTACAATAGTATATATACTCTACGCTATAATATTACAAACGTGGACAGAACGGTAAGAGTTGAGTGTAATTATATATACGAGTATTATATGCAATTATATAAGATGCAGTGTAGTCTGATCTAACATCGACAAGCTGCCATCGTAAAAGAATTATTTTATTAATAAGAAAAATTCGAATTCGGTCGCGTTTACAGTTAGGCGAATACTGTTGTTATATAAAATAAAATAATAGATTTTTGCTTATATTACGCATAATTTGATTTGGTTTCCAGAAACGTTAAACGTCACAGTTATAAAGTCCAGTAAGTTTTGACTAAAATTAAACCTCTTTCGTGAAATGGATCCCAAAAAGTAAAGGTTATTGCAAAAGGCAGATGACGTCGGTTTAGAATCAATTTTTTATACACTAACGTGATCACATCCGCGCCCCGAGTCCACGTCCGCCGGTGATTGATACCGATGTGTATCATCGGCCTGTATACTGCTACTATATTAGAGCTGAAATAACTGAACCTTTTAAAGTGAAATTATATTTACTAAAAGATCGCTATCTTGTGCTCGTATTGAACATAAATCATAGTAAGTTGTAGCTGGGTAAATTTTGTACTAGTTTCGAAAGGTGGATGTGTTCTGACATATTTCCTTAACAAAGAATCGCTTGTTGTTCGTTTTATGTACCTATGTCATAAACATATACAATTTGTAATTATTTAAGATAATTGACAATCGCTTTTAAATACTGGGTACTAAATAAAGTAAATTACAACAAAAATGTCCAACATTAAACCTGACCTGTCCTCATACATTATGTAAGTGAACATAAATCCACGTCCCGTTTAGTGTAACAGTTTCTTAGCACACCTACGGCGGGCGGGTCGAGACAAGCCGCGCCGCGTCGCGTCGCATATTCATGGAGGCGTGTGTATTACTAGACATGCGTGTTACTAGGACGAGCGTCGACCCCGGCTTGAACTGAAATATGGTGTTAATGCAGAGAGTAGACCCAACAGTTTTCAGAAAAAAATTCTACGATACAATAGCATATGTATTATAATGCCTCAACATAATACTATCCATGCCATCTTGTGACCATTGACGTTGGTCGAATGTCCAAGTAATTCGTATGCATATTCCCTTATGTCCTTATGTGTCTTATAATTGCCTTGTACCTATTATCTGGATCTAATTTGTTAGAGAATTCCACCACTACCACTAGATTCAGGTCTTTACTAAATTCATATAACCTAGTTAATTTATTTTTAGAGCCAACAAGAACTACTGACTGTGCAGCTACTTGAATTGATAATATTTTTACAAATGCTGTACTAAAACAAAAATCGATGATTAATATGGTTAGCACTGATCACATCATTTGACAACTACTAGCTAGAAAAATTTGGAAGTAATACAGCGGCAAAACTTAAATATCTAAAATTTAATAAAAATCCAAATATACTTTATAGTAATTTTTTTAACGTTATTAAAAATGAGTTTAATGCTATATTCCCTTCTAAAACAATTAATACCAGGAGTTTCTCGTCATTTAAGGAATGGGCGACTGTGGAAATTCATAAGAGTAAAGAAAGATTATATGAACTTTATAGTGAAAAACATAATATAAATATATAACCACATTAAATCATTTATTAATTATGTTAAGACCTATTCTAAATTGTTTAAAAAAGTGTGTTCCATGGTAAAATCTATACATATTAAAAATAAAATTAAAAATTCCATTGATAAAATTAAAATGACATGGAACATAATAAATAGTGAGGCTGGAAGAGCTAGGCATCACAACTGTGAGTTAAACTCAAAGGTTAAAAGTTGGTAATAATGTAACTAGATCTGATCTGGATGCTGCATGCACTTTTGAAAAATCCTTCGCTTACATTCCAGTCTCCACAACCAAAACTCTTATATCTTCTATAATCTTCGCTGAATCACTATTTAAGGAGAGCGTACCAGAATGTCATGTAGAATTTAAATTTAAACTAGTTACTTCTAGTGATATTATTAAAACATTTAAGTCCCTAAATATGAAGAAAACCATTGACTTATGGGGCATTTCTCTAAAACTAATTAGTTATATAAAAGACGCTGTTGCTCCTTACCTCGTAACTATATTTAATAATTGTATAGAAAATGGTGTGTTTCCTGATTTAATGAAATTTAGTAAAGTCGTACCTATATTTAAATCTGGTAGTACAGTAGATCCCAACATCTTTAGACCAGTATTTATACTACCCTACTAAAATTTACTAATATTTTATTTAGTATAAATTATGAAAAAGTATACTAAATCAAATCAAATATTAGTGCATTTTAATGTGCATAATCTTATGCTCGAAAAACAGTATGGTTTTACTAAGGGTCGTTCTACTACCGATGCTGGAATGGGATTTGATAAAAAGTATCTACGAGGCTTGGGAGGAGTCACAGGACGCTCTTGGTATGTTCTGTGACTTGTCCAAAGCATTTGATTTCGTCCAGCACTCCACATTGGTCATGAACCTACACCACTACGGCATAAGGGGACGTGCACTCGATCCTTTTATTTAGCTAACAGGATTCAGAGGGTTGAGGTGAATAGCAAGAAATCTTCTGGCTTATTAAACAGTATGGGTGTCCCACAAGAGATTATTCTTGGTCCTTTCCTATTTTTAATTTATATAAATGATCTGGCTCATCTAGTTGGAAGGAACCATAAAATAGTACTGTTTGCTGATGATACTTCATTGACTTTTAAAATGAAAAGACGACTAAATATATAAGACAATGTAAACAATGCTCTCTCAAAAATAGTACATTGGTTTAGTATTAATAATTTACTACTGAATAGTAAAAAAAAATCATGTGTATTATTCAGAACGCCAAATACAAAAACTGTTAAAGCCATATCGGCTTTTACTTTTGAGTGTTAAAACTGTGAAAAAAATCGGTGATGTACACAATATTAATACAAGTAACAGGCATTAACTTACCGCGCCTGTAACTAGACTACATCGTATCCGCAAATATTTTATGGGACAGTCTGTATGCTTCTACAATAGGATCTCAGAAAACGTCCAAGATTGTTCTATATCACAGTTTGAAAAAATTGTGAAACGACTTTCGTTTGTTAAAGGTTATTATCCAAAAGATACTAGACCGATTGCTCTTACCAATACTTTATCTAAAATCTTTTTCTCAGTACTTCAAGCGAAAATGACCCATTTTATGATTAGCAATAGGTACTTCAAGCCGAATTACCAGAAAGGGTTTCTGCCCGGAATTTCTGGATGCTTGGAGCATAATAGTTTGTTAACTGCTAGTTTAAAAGACGCCAGAACGTGTGAGAGACAAGTTACGGTATGTTGGATAGATTTAGAAAACGCGTTTGGATCAGTACAACACGATCTATTGATGTTCGCTTTAAAATGGTATAATTTTCCTACGACAGTAAGCGACATAATCGCGTCATACTATTCAAAATTAAAATTTGTTATAACCTCAAAAGACGGCCATTCAAAACCTTTAGGCTATAATGTAGGTCTTTTTCAGGGTTGTTGTTTATCCCCAATAATATTTAATATAGTTATTAATATTTTACTAGATATTCTAATAAAATATGAGAAAAAATGGGGTTATCGGTTTAAATTCAATAACAAGTACACGGAATCTATTCTTGCTTTTGCGGACGATCTCGCGATACTCACTAGGAATCCAAAGCAATGCCAGCTGCTATTGGATGAAGTAGACGAATTTTGCACGTGGACAAAAGGAATGAGGACAAAACCAAGTAAGTGTCACTGTCTTTGTCTGGGAAGACGAGACACAAAATATACCTCCTACGATCCGGGACTAAAAATTGGCGGAGAATGCATTGCTGTAGTTTCCGAGGCGGCACCTTTTAAATTTCTCGGTAAGAAAATAGATTACAAAGGCCGAACTCCATCATTAGATGTACTAGTCGACAGCTTTATGACGGATCTTGAAAAGGTAGACTATCGACCTATAAGTAATGTCAAGAAAGCTTGGATTTACGACAATTTTCTAACATCACGTCTGAATTGGCCTTTCCTCGTATATGATTTTAATAAAACCCTCTTGGCAAAGTTAGATGCAAGCGTCATAAAGATGCTGAAGTTTTGGCTTGGGCTAGCACATTCGGCAGACACCTCAACCTTATTTAGAGACCAAAATAATTTTGGGTTGAGATTAAAGAAACCATCAGAGCTCTATAAACATCTAAGAGTCGCCAAAACACATATTCTGGGAAAATCTCGGGATGAGATTGTTACCTCACTCCCAAAAGACAAAAGTGTCCCAGAGCTCGAGTCAAGACTTAAATTCCATAAGCAATTTATGATAGGAGCACAATTTAGTAAAGTAGGGTTAGGATCAAAGAGGAAAGTCCAAGACACAGACATAATAAAATCTTTTATTCGGCAAGACGAGAACGATAAGTATAAGGTGCACGCAATGGGCTTAGAAATGCAAAATGAGTGGCTAACTATAGGAGAATTCTGTATCCCTTTAGCTTTAAAATGGCGCACCCTAATTCACGACTGGTCTCCAGCACTACTAAAATTCTACCTAAATGCGTTCCAAATGACTCTTCCAGATCAAAGTAATTTAGTAAGATGGGGTAAAGCTACCGATAAATCTTGCTACATCTGTAAAGAGGCAGTGGGGACAGCTAAACATATGCTGGTGGGGTGTAGGGTACTCTTGGATAGTGGTCAATACTCGCGGCGCCATGACAAAGTACTAGAAATCATACGTGAAGCCGTTAGTCTTTCAGTTGCAAGAGCGCAGAGAAACATAACAACCAGCAAACGCTCAATAGAGTTTGTGAAAGAAGGTTCTTATAAAAAACCTATACAAAAGCCTTTCTCCATATTAGATCCAGCTCCTGATTGGACACTTGTGATGGACACGTATGAGAAACAGTATAGAATCCCTGAGGATATTTGTGTTTCGTCATCTAGACCGGACATTTTTCTTTACTCTCGAAGCCTAAAACGCGTAGTACTGGTAGAACTTACAGTTCCGTGGGAAACAAATATCCCGAAAAGTCACCACCTTAACCTCAATAAGTATTTCGACCTTACTAACGAACTGACCAGGAATAGGTTTAGAGCGAGCTTATATGCGGTTGAAGTAGGAGCGAGAGGTATAACAGCGAAATCTCTCTATAGTTTATTAAAAGATCTCGGCCTGTCTAGAACTATCACAAATTCATTTCTAGAACGCACTTCGAAGGCGGCTTTGGTAGAATCTTTCAAAATTTGGTTAGGTAGTGGGAGGAGCTCGGACAGTGAAGGTGAGCGTTAATGCATTTTAAAGGGGCCCCTTTAAACCTACACTTGGGTCGCAAGTCCCAGGCGCTGCTCGGAGCTCCTCTTCCTACAACACGATGGGCCCGGCACCCGCACGGTGAATCCATGGAAGCTAAGTTGTTTCTTCTCTTAATGATTTCGTAAATGATAACACACATTGGGAATGAAATGCTCGCTCCAGTCTAGTTCAAGAGTATCGTTGTCAATAATAAGAATTGTGAAATTGTAAATGTCTGCAAAATTAAAAAAAAAAAAAACAAAAAAAAAATTAAAAAGAAAACAGATTGATTGACGTTCAAAAAATTAAGCTTGTACTTCTTATATTGAAATTTATATTTAAAATTATTTGACTTTGACTTTATTAAACGAAATCATAAAAAACAATAATTGTCACACTTATATATTTTTCGTAACATAAATCCCGTATTTAAACCTTTACCAGGTTTAAATCCTCTTTCCATAAATAAAACCTTAAATATTTTTATGATTTTTAAAGTGTTAATCCACACTGAGGATAGAAAAAATACTTAAAGAAAACATATAAAAATTTGAACGCAGCGGGACTCGAACCCGCGCTCTCCTACGAACCGTGCAGGCGATCTCACCACTGAGCCATGCGTTCTACATCACGCCGCGTTGAAATTCTTATATGCTTTTATACAACTTATATCGTTGTTGCGCGGGTTCGAGTCCCGCTGCGTTCAAATTTTTATATGTTTTCTTTAAGTATTTTTTCTATCCTCAGTGTGGATTAACACTTTAAAAATCATAATAATATTTAATAAAAATAGCATTCTCTCTCGCCAAACGATTGTTCTTTGTAATGGTCTTTGGGTAGCGAAAATTTGTAAAAATCTCCCTACAGAGATGCTAATCTAATGATATAAAAACAACAATTAGAGTGCGAGTGTTAATAATTTCCTAAAAAATTTAATCCTACATCATTGTAACCTACAAAGTTATTAATTTAATAGACAGCACACCTGTCAGCTATCTAGTGCCTACTATTAACGTAATAATCGACGTGTTCAGTGTTAAAATCCAAAAACAATTTATATTTTTAATAGTGGATATCTTGAAGTTAAAATTAATTACATCGATATATCGATATACTTAAACTTCGAAACAGACCATCGTATGATAAATGTAAACATTAAAAATTACAGGAAATTTATTAAAACCTACAACTACCACCTTACAAATAAATTACAGATTTGTTCCAGTGAAACTGTTCAATATTGGCAAAAGCAATTAATGAAAGCCATAAGTGAATCATCAGAAGTCCAACACCAATACAATAACTTCGTGTTGAATATAAAGAAATTGATGCAAGAATTGCCAAAAACAGAAAAAATACCTAAAAATAAGATCAGCAGAACAACCTTTAATTTATTAAGAGAACGTAAAGAACTATACGGTTTGAAAAGAACACAACTAATACGTACGAAAATCACACAGTTAAGTAAGGAAATAAACAGAAGCCTTCGAAGAGATGACAAGTTATTTAGACAGAACATTTTTGAAACTTACATACAGAAAACAGGGGCAATCAAGAAAGCTTACAAAGATATAAGAAATAAATCAGAATGGACACCAAACTTAAAAGATGAAAAAGGAAAACAAGTAACAAAAAGACCTGCCATACTAAAAGTAGCGACAGATTTCTTTAGGGCCCTGTACACATCTGATGAATCAGTATCAACGATTCCGGAAACTAGTAATAACTTAGAAAACATTTCAACATCATATCTTAGGGTACTACAATCCGAGATTAGATATGCTATAGAGTCTCAGAAAAACAATAAAACACCAGTCGAAGATGGTATTACAAATGAACTCCTAAAATATTTGTGTGAACCCTTACAACCCGTCCTGACAACACTTTTTAACAATATATTGAAGACTGAATCAACACCAGAGCAGTGGTCTGATTCAATAACAATACTTCTGCACAAAAAGGGTGACCGTAACGATCTTAACAATTACCGACCTATCAGTCTGATGACTAACGTCTACAAGGTATTTTCTAAAGTTATACTAAATAGAATAACGAAAACATTAGATGAGAATCAACCTTGCGAACAAGCGGGATTTCGGAAAAACTACTCGACCATAGATCACATACAGGTAGTAACACAAGTAATAGAAAAGGCTAAGGAGTATAATAAAATAATTTTTATGTGTTTTATTGACTACAAAAAAGCTTTTGATTCATTACATCATAGCTCAATATGGGAATCTTTACATCAACAAGGAATCGATAAGAAATATATAACGATTTTGCAACAAATATATAAAAGAAGCTACGCAAAGATTAGACTGGAACGTGATGGTGAGAAGTTTCCCATTCAAAGAGGCGTCCGGCAGGGCGACCCAGTGTCTCCAAAAATATTTACAGCAGTCCTAGAAAACATTTTTAGGAAAGTCAACTGGGAAAATAAAGGATTGAAGATCAACGGTGAATATTTAAGCCACCTCCGTTTCGCGGACGATGTAATTATTTTCGCAGAAAATTCAACAGACCTGGTGACTATGCTAAATGACTTATCAGGAGAGAGTAAAAAAATAGGCCTACTTATCAACATCACAAAAACTAAAATAATAACGAACAGTGAAGAAAATTTTCTCATAACTATTGAAGATCAAAACATAGAATATGTGAAAGAATATGTTTATTTAGGTCAAATGGTCTCTTTCGAAAATCAAACTATAAATGAGATAAATAGAAGAATCGCTATAGCGTGGAAGAGATACTGGGGTCTAAAAGAAATTATGAAAAACAATTCTATTCACATCAATATCAAGAAAAAACTTTTCGATATTGCAATATTACCTTGTCTGACATACGGTTGTCAGAGCTGGTCACTGAGGAAAAATGAAGAGAATAAACTAGCGGTATGTCAACGTAAAATGGAAAGGAGTATGTTAGGAATAAAACTATCACATAAAATAACAAATCAGACTATCAGAAAGAAGACACAAGTTACAGACGTTGTAGAAAGAGTGAAAACTTTTAAATGGAACTGGGCAGGACACATATGTCGGATGCCAAACGATAGGTGGACTAAGAAAATTATAGAATGAATCCCAAAGGATAATAAAAGATCACGTGGACGTCAAAGGAAAAGGTGGGCAGATGTTTTCATACAAAGAGTAGGACCGGACTGGATGGCAAAAGCTCGAGACAGAAAGTACTGGAAGGAGATGGGGGAGACCTACGCCAAAGAGGCGACTACTGCTTAAATCAAATAACAAAGTAACTTGTAGAGTAGAGATACACGAAATAAAAATTTAAAGATAACTGTGATAAAGTGTTATATCATATGTGTATATAAATTATCGATAAAAGGAAATACTATTTTTTAATTTTTTAAACTTAGATTCTTTAAATTTTGAAATTAATCAAATGTGAAATAAATAATTTATTTATTGTTATTTAGTATAATAAATCATTTAATTATATATTGATTCATATTATAAATATATCAATTAGAATATCACTAGAAAATTATAAACATGCTAATATTATGTTGAATTTTTGTTTAATATTAATTTGTTTATTGGTTAAAAAAAAACATTGTATTGTTTTATATTCGTTGTAAATATAGTAGTATTTGGAAATAATATATATTTTCGATTAACAAAATTGTCATACGCGTGTCAATGATAATAATCATGAAATTGTATTATGCCAAAAAAGGTTTGTAAAAAATGATTACGACAATGATTAGTAAATATGTAGATTTCCAAAATTTGTAATTATTAATTATTTATCTATTGAATTTATATGAATTTTAAATTAAGCAAAAATGTAAATGCTAAGATTTTAAATTTAATACCACAAATTAGATTATTAATCAATGAAAGTGTATTGTATTGTATCTGCAAAAATGAGTAGTAGAATAAATGGCTTTTTTATTTTATTTATTATTTATTTTATTTATCGATATACCTCATCGTATTGAAAAAGGGACACAGTTTTTTTTTGTAAAACTAGTATCGAAATTGAACGGCTCACGTATGGCGAAAGTAGTCCGGTGGCCTGCACAGATTTAAATTAAACGTAGAGGATCGAGGATCGAATATTTTTCAAGAAAGTTGAATATTATTTTTTTTTTTTACTTTTTGTATGTTATTTAGCAAGTGTTTTAATCATGATCAACGATTGTGCAGTATATAAAGGAAGCATTTTAGTTACACAATAAAGAATTAAATGCTGTAGATGTCAACTACATTATCATTTTGACTGTATTTCAACAAATATAACTAGTTCAATATCTTGACCACAATGGACCTGTTCGACATGTGCCTCAATGACTCGTAAAATCAACCGAAATTTAAATACACCTATGGAGACACAAAATAGTTTAGAAAATAACACACTCTCTGCTAAGTCAACATATGCAATATCGAAAGAATTGAAAAAGGTAATAACAAGAACTATAAGTTTTGAATTAAAAAGATTCGTGACGAGTTGAATATTTGCAGAATATAAAAGAATCTCTAGAGTTTTTCTCAAATATTTATGATACCTTGAAATTATTAATTTAAAAAAGGAAAACAATGAGTTAAAAAAATAACAGCTATCATAGTGGTGCAATTAATTATTTGGAAAAAGAATCACGGGTGAGTTATTTAGAATTGCATTGTATACCTGAATTTAAAACTGAAAATCTTTCAAAGACTGTGGAACAAATAAGTAAGGTTGTAAATGTTGAAATTAATGAAGGGAATATTCTTAAATGTACAAGAGTTGCAAAGCAAAATAAAAACTCCTTACGTCCTCGCACAGTCGTAGTTAAGTTTTCAATAACTTACTATACGTGATCAGTTTTTGGCTGGAGTCATTAATTTTAATAGAAAGAACGCAGAAGACAAATTAAATACATTGCATCTTGGCATCTCTGGAAAGAAGAAACCAGTTTTTATATCAGAAAATTTAACTTTTGTTACTAAAGATATTTATGCATCAACAAGACTTTTTGCAAAAGAAAACCAATATCATTTCGTATGGTCGCGTAATGGAAATATATTTCTTAGAAAAATGGCAGCAAGTGATGTCATCTTAGTTAAATCTAAAGATATTTTAAAAACATCGGAGTAACTACGTATGTGTGTTTCTACATATATGTGTATATGTGTATGTGTGTTACTCAAATGTAATGTTTTTCAATATTTCAAAAACTGTTTGTTATTTTGTTCTGTTTTCAAATTAAATGTTAAGTAGTTTAAGAATTTTATACTAAAATGTAAGAGGAATGAGGACTAAAGTAAATGATATATTTAGCTGTATACTTAATGATAACTTTGATATTATTATATTTACTGAAACATGTCTTAATGATAGTTTTAACAATAAAGAATTTATAGATGATATATATGTTGTGTATAGACGAGACAAAAAATCTAGCATTTCTACTAAATGCGATGGAGGTGATATTCTTATAGCAGTCTCAAATAACATTAAAAGCTATAGAATGTTTGCATGGGAGTCCATATACGAGGATATGTGGATTAATTTGTTAATTGGTTCAGCAACAGTTTCTATCTGTGCAGTATATATTCCATCATCACTTGATTTCGAAAAGCTAAAATTAATTGTGCAAAATATAGAAAGTGTAGTTGTTTATCAAAATTTGACTTTATTATTTGGTGACTTAAATTTACCACCTTTGCATTGGGTAAAGATAGTAAAGATCCCAAAAAATGTACAATGGGTAGCACAAGTTTATCTGTTGGTCATGTAATAAAAGATTTTGACACTTACGAATTTCTATTAATGTAATGGTATAAAAAATGTTTATGATAAAACGCTAGATTTAATTTTAAATTAATAATATAAATAATATTAAAGTCAACAACAGTGATATTTATATTTGCCCCGTAGATAAATTTCATCCGCCATTAGATTTAGTAGTGAAACTTATTAAAATAGAACCCTTTTTAGAACCAAACACTATTTTCAAATTTAATTTTGCAAATGCAGATTACAAAAATCTAAATATCGAATTACAAAATTTAGATTGAGAGATACATTTTAGTAATTTTATTGATAGCGACGAAATGGTGAACATTTTTTATTCTGAAATACGCAAAATAAGTGAAAAATACGTTACAAAAAAATGTGTAAAAACATTATAACCACAAATATCCCATTTTAGTCCGGTCAATTAGACATAAAAAGTGGTAAAATAACAAAAATTCCCGGAAAGCCAAATTTTGGTGAAGATGTATAATTTACCATAACGAATCAAGTTTTAAAAGTCCCCATCGATCTTATGTGTGCTTAAAAATTTATTCGAGGTCAAAGGTCAAAATTTGAAGTTATTTGGATTTTGCTTGAAAATGGTAAGTTTTATCGATAAAACTTCAAACAAAAGTTGTAGATCTTAAAATTATCTACAAAATGGTTTCAATAATTTTTTTCCTAACAGTTACCATTCCTAAGATATCACGATTCTAAGAGTCATATTATACATGATATGCACACATTTCCACACCACCAGTGAGGTAGTGTATTTGGCGCGTCTTTTTTACCGTGGTTTCCTTTTACTTTCAATCGTATTTTTATAGTTCTGTCATCTAAAGCTACATCTCGACAAACATTTCTTAATTCATCCAACGAAAACTGACAATCATCACTCGTTTTTAAGAATTGAAAAATTATCTCCATCGCAGAGTTTATAGTTTCATCTTGTGGACGGCCAATTTTACCACCAGTATTAGGTTTTAAGAAAGATTTGTAACAACTATCATGGTATTTTGCATCAGTAGTAACTAAATCATACTCAAAATTAACACGTTCAAGAACAGCCTTTGAAACATCATCAGAACGATCTTTAGATAATTTTAACAGTGATTCTTTGAATTTTAGTGTAGTCACGCAAGAATTTCTTTTCGAAGATGCTGTGCTTTCTTTTTCTCAGATTCTTCATTGGTGAAGCCAATTTGCCACAAAATTAACACTATTTTTTAAAACAAAAATTTGATTCACTTACTCGCGTTCTAGTACGAGGTGGACTTATTTTTGAAGTATTAGCCTGTTTATCTTCACGTCGTCTTTTCACTGCAGAAATTGATGTTTTTCGGGTATATGATTTTCTGCAATCCACGTGTATTGTAACAGATTTTTGAGTTCTTAAATATTCTGTAAATTCATAACCTCTCGCGACACTAGCCTCGATTAAATTTGGCATTCCACGATCAACCACAACTATTTTATCTTCAGTTAAGGGTGATTCCGCCATTTCGAGCAAAAAACAACGTTCCGCGGAATAAAAAAAAATATTGATTTAATGTACTTTTTTTTAAATCATCTAATGTAGCTCGTACCCAGATTCCTAAAAAATAGGATGGCACTTTTCTTTTTGCTCTAATTGCGGAGGAAATGACAATCAAAATTTAACAACTGGATGGCGATGAAAGGCGTAAAGATAGTAATGAATTAGTGCGGGATGGTTATGATTTAAGTTGGACTGGTAATGAAATACAGCAAAAGCAAAAGAGTACTAGAATAGGAAAGGATTCTAATGAACTACAAAAGAAGGTAATGAATAAAAGCTAAATAAAACAACATTATTTTAGTAATCAAAATCTTTTACTCTTCTATTTAATTCATTTTATTCAGGTCAGTCTAACGAAATCACTTAATTAAAGACTGCCTTACGTAACAGCCATTTGCAGAAGTTACAGGACTTATAGAAGTTACTATATTCAGTAATAGGAACTATATACGTAGCATTTGGTCATCACAAAATCACAGTAAGTATTACTATAAACAAATATGAAACTTCTAAAAAATAAAAGAAATCTCAAATTACTATGGATAGCCAACGCTATTATGTGTTAAATAATAAAATACAAACTAAACAACAACACTGAATGTCGTAATTTGAAAAATAAGTTAATATGAAAAAAATAACACTCATTTATATATAATTACCAAAAATCAAAGAGCTCTATTTATTCTTCTTACTTTACTTTTTTTCTCTAATTATTTATTTATTTACTCTCACTCACAGTTTAAAAAATATTATAATTATCACTGTCATCTGATTCTTCATAATCCTTGTTATTTTTGTTCGTTTTCCTGGTTGAGTAGATAGAATGAAGGCCTCATATTTCTGTTGGTGTTCAAAATTAGTACAAGCTACATCTAGATTTTTAGGGTTTCGATTTTATCACTATCAGCGGTCCAAATTACTTGATGTACTTTCATTGTTCCATTGAATCCTGGAATGTCGGATGGAAATATTTATTTTTCAATATCGTTTTCTGCTATAATATCAAAATGTACGTTGGGTATATTTTTAGTTACTAATCCCCAAAAATCTTCAAACCTACCAACATCACTACCATATTTGACAAAATTATCAGCAGTTCTTTTTACACCTGTACCAATCTCATCTGGAGCCCCTTTACCATGACCGGATTCTTGTCCATGTTAATTCCATGTCACTTTATTTATATTAGGATTAATTTCTCTCAATTTAGTGATCAGGCAAAATAATGGGGAATCTGATAAAAATGTACTATTACATACGGTACTAATCCTTGTGCCATCTTCAAAATAGGATATAAGTGAGCGCAAATGGCACTGGCGCGCCGGCGTCATGTTTCAAGCAATCGCTAAAAGTACAGAACGATCTAGTCTCTAGGTCTATTATTTGTGTCACTGTCTTTATAGAAAAAAACTCCAGTGTGGAATGATACTTGTTCTCTACTACACAAAGTGAAAGGATTGTATCTCTTCATTATACTTCAAGCAATAATTCTCACTGAAATCTACGTGCTCAAGTATCTCCTTATCTTTTAAAGTTTGTTTCAGTTGTTTGATAACCTCATATTGTACAGTATAATAATTATTATAAGTATAATAAGTATAATAATTAAGTAATATTTAGAGAGTGCTTAAGAAATGTGTCCAAAGTGGACTCTAATTTTTTTAATAATATTACGTGGATAATCTTCGAACCTTTTTTGTTGTGATCTTCATATCACAACCGAGACTATTGACAATCTGTGTTCCTGAACTTTCAGTGATAATGTCCGAAGTTTTCAATACCTTGATTAAAAGATGAACGTTTGCATGTAATTTAATTTGCATTGACAAGTATCACTACCCGTTTTAGGAAAAAACTAACTAAAACGGTCTGTATTTACAAAACGTAGAATAACTTACCCAATATTGCTCCTTTAAAATGTTTTTTTTTCCTGCTGCAAATCTACTGATGGTATTTTCTACAAAAAAATTTTGGATTTGATTTATCAATATTGTTTTGTTTCATTTGAAGTGTTAATTTTTTACTTCTTCCTTCTTTTTAGGTCGAATCTCTTGCAATACTTCGTCTACTATTTTTTCGATAGAGATATATATTTTTACATTTACACTTCATTACCTTCCAAAACAATTTATTACCTTCCTGCAAATAAATGGAAGGAAAGGATGGTAATGAAATGGAAATGAATGAGAAATTTAAACATTTTCAATAATAACTTCGTTACCGAACTTACTACAAATCTGTTTAAAAGATGAGATCAAAAAAAATTGTTGTGATCAACATAATTATGTATATAAAATAATCTAATTGATACCTTAACTTGAAAAAACCTCGGAATGTAATGACGAGATTTCTGGTCGAAGGCATACCTAACAACCGAAAAACGTTAATAATTTTACTAGTCGTAGGCAAACGTAAACTTCGCTCGGTGGTCGTGGCTGACTGACCTGTAGAAACACGCTGTAGCTCAAACTATATACGGATGTCGCTATTAACGACGATTTTAAGGAGTTTATAGACACGGACGGCGATGATGTTTTTTTTCGTAACAATTTTAAAATTAGGCTTTTCTTTTATTATTATTAACTTTAATATTTATTTGAAATAGGTAATTACTAGGCAACGAGCTTTACTTTAAAGCAACACAAAATAAAGTCGTAAATTCAAACATAAACAGAAATATTATAAAAAAAATTGCTGGGAATCCTATCTGGAAAAGGAGAGGAATGAATTTTAGGGTAGTTTTTATTTTTTTTCTCGAAAACTAACTATTAAATTTGTGATATTACAAATGCACCTTTTAAAGTTGTTGTACTTATACCCGCTATTAAAATAATATTTAACATTAAATCAAAATTTCATTGGTAAATCAGTCTGGAATTGTCTTTGCATGAAACGGCGGAATCTTAAAAGTTTATTGCAAATAAAGCAAAACTGAGACATTTTTTAAAGCTATAAAATAAAACATGTAACCAAAATGGTAGACGCTTGTAATAAGTACGTATATTTACTTGAACTGAATCTTTAGCACTAAAAAAAAACAGGTATATGAACGAAACCTACGGACAATAGAATAGCCCGATGTTTTCAAGCCTTACATAGAGGAAATTCAGTTAGGGACTGGCTACCATTTGAATAAATGTTTTTAGGATAGTATAATATCAATAAAAGAGAAACAAGTAAGTATTTATACTTGTATTAAGTGCCTAATATGTATTGTAGGTATATACGAGGCTTACATGTGCATATCATGTATAATATGACTCTTAGAATCGCGATATCTCAGGAATGGTAACTGTTAGGAAAAAAAATCATTGATACCATTTTGTAGATAATTTTAAGATCTACTACTTGGTTTGAAGTTTTCAAATCACCTCAAATTTTGACCTTTGACCTCGAATAACTTTTTTAAGCACACATAGGATCGATGGGGACTTTTAAACTTGGTTCGTAATGGTAAACTATAGGTCTTCACCAAAATTTGGCTTTCCGGGAATTTTTGTGATTTCAAATGTCTATATTGACCGGACTATTTGGTACTCTAATAACTTTTAAAAAAGTTTAAAAGAAAAAAATAAATACAGATTATTATTTAAAATAATCCTTTTGATGAGATTGAGTTTAAAATACTTAGAGAAAGATGTCAGAACCTTATAGACACTGACTTAAAAAAATACATTGATAGCGTAGTCTAACATTAAATGAATCCTAAATTTTTCTACAGTTATATTAAAAATCTTCGTAGCAATAAATGCGATTATCCAGCTTTAATGACTTTAGATGATTGTGATTATACAAATGGAGAGACATATAATGGATGGACAATAGATAATACACTGACTGGCGTACCCTGCTTTGAGTGTAAAAATATTAACAACTCACTTTTGTTACAATTAGTTATTAGTAAACTGAAATATTTAAAAGAGCTAAAATCATTGGTTACTGAGAAAGGTTCTGGACCGGTAACATACCTCCCATTTTTATTAAGAGAACGGCAAAAGCTTTAGCCAAGCCCCTACCTACATCTAATAGTCGTTAGAGGATGGCAAATTTCCTACTTATTGGAAAAAAAGACAAGAATAATGCAAATTTTTAAAAATGGAGATAAAAATGCATAGAAAATAATAGACCCATTAGCATTTTATCAGGTTTTTGGTAAAATATTTGAATCACTGATCTGTCCATTTTTAACTTAGCACATGAAACCTACAATAACAGATAATCAACACGGGTTTATAAAAAACAGATAAACTTTAACAAATTAGTAACATTTGTAGAAGATATCACGGCATCACTAGACTCCAATATACAACTGATTGTATCTATAAAGATTTGGCAAAAGCTTTTAATGTAGTGAATCATAAATATTTATTGATGAAACTTCATAAACATGGAGTGTCTTGAAAAGTACATAAATTAGCTTCACGCTTTATCCCGCACATGGCAGGGTAGGCAGAGGGAACTGCAGAAACCGTGGCAACCTGGTGTTAAGACACTCCGTTGCTTAGTCCCTGCTTTTCTCCGTCCCCACTTTCCGCCTTTTTCGAGGCATTGCGTGTTGAGTGGCGGCACTCAACGCCGCGCTTTGATTTTTTTTCTGTTTCTGGAAAATGTTTGTAATCCATGTGTGTTTAGGGTACGAGTGTTTATATTTACATATTATGGTAGACTATAAGTGAGACATACTATGTATCAATGTTGTTATATAAGGACTGTACAGTGTACAACAATTATGTCTTAGTATGTAACGTTGGCTTCCTAATAAATAAATAAATAAAGACTTACGCTGACGTGATTGGTGTCTTCCTTAGAAAAATATGCAGCTCAAGTTTCTATGTAAATGCAAATTGGAGGGAACACAAGCAAATTTGGAGAGTTATTAATGTACACTCACACCTAACAGCAGACCCTCCTTTATACCCAACAATTCCCCCCTTGCAAATAACTGGTTTATAATATTTGTTCGTTCTTACATTCTTTTGCATAATTACATAGATATATATTACGAATTTTAGGCAAATAAACAAATTTACCAATCCGTTGCAAAATAAAGGGACACTTTTTCAGCGGTCCATATATTAGAAGATATGCATTCGAGGAATATAAACTCAATGATACTCTTGAATAATATACATAAAACTAATATGTGATACATACGTATACGAGTATCGTACTAGAGGTGTGCTACGAGTATATGCGACTACACTTGTAGCGTGTAGTCGCAGCAGCACGCCGCTGCACGCCGCCGCATGCGTCGGTAAACGATGCACTCGACGCAAACTTCCACATGCGGCGGAGATGACGATGGCCGATGTACGATCGCAGAGAGAGGAAACATGTCTATTGATGCACTCACCTGGAGAATCGTCCGAATATTTAATTGCAAACTATTAAAATTTTAACAAAGTAATTCAATAAACAATTTCTTCATATTTGTAAGAAACGTAGGATTTTTAAGTTCTATTAACAACCTTAATTATTTTAAAACTTCAAGTAAAGTATGATATAATATAAGAAAGAAACTAAAACAAGCGAAACAATGATAGTTGTCTTCTGCAGGCAGCAGGGAGTGACATACTACCTAGAGGAAGATGGCTATGTGGGGTCGTAGCTGTAATTACTGGCGACCGCGACTCGCCGCCAGATTTTATTTACAATTTATGGCATTCTCCGCCGACGGAGGCGAGCTCCACGTAAATGTCTTTTCATTTGTCGACGAAGTAATCTTGCTTATTGTACTGTTTCTGTCCTGTGACCGATACGGTTAAACAACTGACACTGTTTTAGACATTTAGCTTTTACTCGTGAACAAAATAATAAATAAATAATTCGTTTATTGTAAAACATAAAAGTAATTTCTTAATATTTTTTCACGTTATTAGTTTAGATAAGTTTAATTATTTATTAATAACATTTGTTACAAGTGATCATCTTATTGATTCTAAGTGGAAAATAAATAAATAAATAAATAAATAAATAAATGTTATTAGTGGAGTGCGCTTACACATTAATATTGTAAAACCTCAGAATCCCTATTCATATTGTTAGAGGAATTTTAAATTTACAAGCCATCCGTGCAAAACCCACACATGTGCCAGTATTATGACTGGTGGCTGTAATCTGTGGTAAAGTATTTCTTATTTTGTGTGTATCACTTCTGATTTCTAAAAATATATAGCATCATTGTACTTGAAGTAAACTACAGTGTAATTGGATTCTTTCTCTTTGCGTCCGCAGGCTCCATTGCTCCATTGGATTTTTACTTGCAAAACTTTCATCGTGAGTTAATAATTTTTACCGTTTGTGGGTTGTTCAAAAAACAATTCAAATTTGATTTTAATGCGTAATCCTTTCGGCGCTCCTGTATATGAATACTTATTAAAAAAACAAATAGTATATTAGTTTTTTTTATTTAAACTTCATTATTACTTTCACAATTTTTAAATAAATGCAATATGGTAAAAAATATATGTATATAACATTTTTCGAAGCTTCCACGAGTGTGCTATACCGCGTCTACCAACGAGCCGAGTTTTTGGTCGTGGTTGATGAGACGAGTCGGTCAATTTGCACTGCAATAGTAAATGATACTCGGAAATCTGGAAAGAGGTCTTATCTCAGCCGTTAGCTTCTGCTACTAGTTATATTCGTCACGTTGGGAAGTAGTTTGGCAATGAGAACTACGCTTTAAACGAGAACTAAGTGTAGTTGAAAAAACAAAACAAAGTATAAATGATGGAAGTCGAATTTAGGTTTCTTTAGTTTTGATACTTAGAGAAACAAATTTTGCGCATTTATAATAAAGTATGTAAGATCATTATTACTACTTATATATCAACAAAATTTACAATTTTTTTTTATTTTTACCCATTATTGCTTAATGAAATAGTTTTTTTTTCACTAATCATACATATGTTTCATACAGCAGCAGACTGATGCAGCGAGGACGGGACGACGTGACGCGACGGCAGCTGTCGTGTTCTAATGTAAGCGACACACAGTATGCGAGTGCTGCGTTGATAACAGAACACGGGTACACGAGTACTTTGCAATCAATCTGAGGCGCCAGTGTCCACGGAGGGAGGAAGGTGGGGGGGACAGGAGAGGACAGCGTGTTCGCGAAAATTACTCCCGAAACCTATCTCTGGAAACATGATTGAGACGCGACGTCCACGGAATTGATCCGCGCCACGACACGTCAAACAAGGGAAAAATGAAATTCTGCGTATGATGGGATATACGTGTACACTATCGGGTAAGAAATTATATTTAACAAGTAAACTGCATTGTTAAATCGTGACATATAAGGTTAAATGCGTACTAATATTATCATATCGCATAACAAGCTATTGATGAAAGCGAAGTAGAATAATCCTCGAGAATTTCTTTATGGAAACTATTTGAAAGGAAAATTCCAAGCAGTAATTAATCAGCACTCCGCACTTCAAGTTTGGTTCTTTTCTTTGGAAAATTAAACGATTTACCAAAGAAACTATTCTTAAGCTTCATCGTTTAAGGTGCTGGTTATAAAATAAGAAAGCTGCAGCGACACTGAGGGAGATTAATCACTTGCGAAGGATTCACTTGAGGAGTGACGACGGACCTCGAGTGCAGCGTCCAAGGGGGGGGGGATGGGAGGGGGGAGCTATGATTATGTTTATTATATTATATTTAGCATTTTGTATAAAAAAATGCTAAATATAATAGAGAAGAATAGATAAAATTTATTATTTTGTAATAAGTAACAAATATTTATATAAAAGATACGAAAGGAAAAAGTCATTAAGTTTGCATTCAATAAGATCGTAACGAGCTGAATACTGTTAGTATTGTATTTGTTTTACAAATAAACTTATGACATCTATCTAAGTACAAAAAACATTTCACAATATTCATTGTTAATGTAACAATTATTTTGTATATTGTATATTATTTCATTTTTATATTATTTATATATCACGGATGCTTAAATTAATTACTTAATTATAATTATAACAAACTATTACTAATTATAACAAACTACTACTAATCATAACAAACTACTATATAATTATAGCACAATTATGTGGGACAAGATTAAAAAAACCTGCCGATAATTATTTAAAGAAAAATAATATTAAAATTTTAACGCAGCCGGATTTGAACGCCTCTTGGGAAACGTCTACGAGCACTCACTATTAACTATGCGGTCTTTATCACGCTGTGATAAAATTTTTATATGCTTTATTCAACTTATTTCGTTTTTAAAAAGATCCATAACGATTACTGTAAGGATTGACTGTAAGGAAAATATTGTTCTTTTGGCAACAGTTTTACTAAATATTTTTATGATTTTCTTAATGTTAAATGATGATAAAACAAAATGCAATGGTTACGTTACGTTCAACCTCCGATATTTGAAGTGCGGAGTGCTCGACCTTGGTGGTATTTCTGTTAACCATACAATAAATAAGGAGAAAACAACGACATAGAAGTGCGAATAAATACGTATGCATTTTGCACCAAAATAACGAATGACGTTTGGAGTGTAAGCTGCGCTCCATAAAGTCCACGCGGGCCGATGTTTACTCCACGCTGATACATGGTTACCCCCAACAGTTCAATATTGGCGCTAACAAACTTAGTAATCCATAACTTATTCGTTTCGCTTCGCGTTTAATTCTTTTTTTGAAAGTGTCTTTTCAGCGTCTACCTCAAATAGTCCCACGCTTGTTGTATATTCGCACCCACACACCTCCGGTTACAGCATCACTATCATAAATCTGAATACGTCGTTCTTAGAGTGTTATAATCGTTGGACAAAACAAAGGATCCTGGAAGCGATCTCGTTCCTCCCATATTTCTGTATTTGTAGTCAAAAGGTTTGTGAATAACCAATATAGAAAGGAGACCTGCTAAACTAACATATGCCAAAGCAGCTGCCGTACCAGCCAAACCCCAACCGAGGCCGAACCACACGCTCATAGTGTCGTCAAATGATCCTAATAACACCGGCGACACTATAATCAAGAGGATAGTGGCAGCCATAGACGCAAAAAAGACCGGGGCCAGAGTAGACAGAGTACGCAAAGCTCGAAATCAAAAAGTCGTACTAAGCTGTCACTCTAAAGAAGATCTAAAGCTGGTACAGGAAAAAGTTAAAGCTCAGCAGGGACTAAACGCAGAGATAGCCAGACCCGCAAACCCGCTGATAATAATAAAAGACGTCCTAGCATACCATACCGATGCCGAAATCATAGACCACATACTAGCACAAAATAAAGACGTACTAAAAGAACACGTGAACGAGACCAAGATGCGGGTACGCTACCGAAAGAAGGCCAGAAACCCCCTGGAGTGCCACCCAATTTTAGAACTCTCCCCGGGCGCACACAAAGCAGTCCTAGAAGCCGGGCACCTTTATATAGGGCTCCAGAAAAGACCGGTGGCAGACCAATCGCCGCTTATGCAATGTATAAAATGTCTTGGTTTCGGGCATACAAAAACCCTGTGCCAAGAAAAAGAACACCTATGCAGCCACTGCGGAGGCCCGCATAAATGGGAAGATTGCAAAGAAAGGATAGCAGGCAGACCACCAGCCTGCATAAACTGCAAAGAGAGCAACAGAAAAGACATATGCGCAAAACATAACGCCTTCAGCGCCGAATGCCAAGAAAGACAAAAGTGGGATGCCATAGCAAGGTCAAAAATAGCATACTGCTAAAGGCACCCCACAAGAGAAGAAAAGGATCAACAACAACGTAAATATCATCCAGGCAAATCTACAGAGGTCAAAATTAGCAACAGCAGAATTGCTACAAGCGGCAAAGGACAGAAAGATCGATATTGCTTTGGTACAGGAGCCGTACGTGGGTAGCGCAGGAGTACTAAAGCAATATCCCGGCACACAAATCATCCAGTGCACCCTTCGCCGTACAAAACCAGTAAAAGCCGCAATTATAATCTTCGGTAACCGGCTGGAAGTGATCAACGATCCCCAAATAGTTACCGAAACGGAAGCCGCGGTGCTGGTGAAAGGAGGCAATCTGCAGTTGGGACTGATCTCTGTATACCTAGAGGGGGACCAAGATATCGTGCCATACTTAGTAAGAATAAAAACATTCCATGGGAAGCTTGCGGAAGCAACAGGCAAAATAATAGTAGCCGGGGACACGAACGCATGGAGTCCCTGGTGGGGCAGTACCACCGAGGATAAGAGGGGGGAAATCTACAGCGCGTTTCTTAACGAAATGGACCTCCATACTTTGAACACTGGAAGCACACCCACGTTTGAAACGGTAAGAGGGGGAATAATGTGCGCTAGCTTCATTGACGTGACGGCATGCAGCCGCTCACTTCTGGGGTTTGTTGAAAACTGGACTGTAAACAGGGAGATAATAAACTCCGATCACAACGCCATCACCTTCGACTTGCGCCTCGATAGGACACAACCAAACCTAAAGCCAGTCACGACACGAAGGTACAACACCAGGAAGGCAAATTGGGGGAAGTTCGGTCCACTTCTCAACAAACTATTGGAGGAAAACAACGTCACACCAATGTCAATGCAAGCATTAAACTCCCCCGAGGAACTGGAAGAGGCCGTAAATACTTACACGGCCCAAATACACAACACATGCAAGGAAACCATGCCGTTGTTGGGTACTGACATCCGTGACCCAATCCCACCCTGGTGGTCAAAATCCCTCGACCAGATGCGAAGAAAGGTCCTGTGGTATAAACGGAGGATAAGAAACGCTGCCCCCAGCAGAAGAAATCGCGTTATAGAAGAATATACCATCATCAAAGAGGAGTACAAGGCTGAGGTCGAGAAAGCCCAAACGGAGAGCTGGAAGGATTTCTGCACAAGTCAAGAAAAAGAGAGCATGTGGGACAAGATATACAGGGTAATACGGAAGACCAGCAGCCGTAAGGAGGACACGCTCCTACGAAGCCCAAACACAGGCCATACCCTGACCCCACAGGGCTCAGCAGACCTCCTAGCCCAAACGTTCTATCCAGACGACTCGGAGGCAACAGACCAACCATGCCACACGTCAACCAGGAACTGGATACGCAATCTCGACATAAACAGCCTGCCCAAAGACGACCCACCTTTTACCACCACTGAATTGGACATAGTGCTCAAGGCATTAAATCCAAAGAAGGCGCCCGGTCCAGATGGGCTGACCGCGGACATTTGCATAGCTGCTATACGAAGCGCTAAGGAGACATTCCTAGAGATAGCAAACAAGTGTCTCTCCACTAGCTACTTCCCGAAGCAGTGGAAAATTGCTCACGTGGTCATACTACGCAAGCCCGACAAAGATGACTACACACACCCCAAGTCCTACCGACCGATAGGCCTTCTATCAGTACTAGGAAAAATTGTTGAAAAACTCCTAGTTGGTCGCCTTCAGTGGCATCTCCTCCCCAAAATGAACGTGCGACAATACGGCTTTACACCCCAGCGCAGTACAGAAGACGCCCTAAGTGACCTCGTTGACCATCTGCGACAAAAGATAGAGGAGAAGAAGTCAGTCGTAGTGGTCTCTTTAGACATCGAGGGAGCCTTTGATAACGCTTGGTGGCCGGCACTCAAAAAACAACTAGCCATCAAGGAGTGCCCAAAGAACCTCTTCCAGCTGGTCGATGCATACCTAGAGGACAGAAAGATCACTGTTAACTACGCGAGGAGGACGTCTACAAAGGAGACGACCAAGGGCTGCGTCCAAGGATCAATCGGCGGACCCACTTTCTGGAACGTTATCCTCGACTCGCTGCTGCATCGACTAACTGAAACAGGAGTGTACTGCCAAGCCTTCGCCGATGACGTCGTACTTGTTTTTGCAAGCAGTTCAATGGAAGAGCTACAGAACCAAGCGAATACTACGCTGAAATCAGTAATGCAATGGGGAGCCCAACAAAAGCTTAGCTTTGCTCCGCATAAAACAAATGCGATGCTAATTACCAAGAAGTTAAAATACGTCACCCCAACACTAAGTATGGCACAACAAAATATCAAAATGGTCAAGGAGATAAAGCTTCTCGGAGTGATAATAGACAGGAACTTAACCTTTAAGTCCCACGTCGTGGCGCAATGTAGGAAAGCAACAAACATCTACAACCAGCTTGCGTGCGCGGCGAAAATCACCTGGGGACTAAACTCGGAGATAATAAGAACGATATACACCGCGGTAATTGAACCAATTATCACCTACGGAGCGAGTGCATGGTATCAAGCCACAGACATGCGCGTGATACAAAAACACCTGTTCATGCTGCAAAGAGGGTTCGCACAAAAAATCTGTAGGTCATACCGCACCGTCTCCCATACATCAGCGTTAATCCTGTCAGGTCTGCTCCCCCTGGATATCAGAATACAAGAGCAGGCCCTCACTCATCGCACCAAGAGAGGCAAAATCACCAACTATCTCCCCCCAAACACAGACCTGGAAATGGAAACTAAAATCACTGAACTTCAACACCCAGCCAAACTAGACTCCATTAAATATGAAAAACTACAAGACAACATACCTGAGTCCCTCGAAAACCACCAGAGGAACGGACCAAATATCTACACGGATGGCAGCAAGATAAACAACCAAGTAGGGGCTGCACTCACCTGGTGGGAGGAAGGTAAAGAAATCAAATCCAACGTCTTCAAACTGCATCCCTCGTGCACAGTGTTCCAAGCAGAGCTTTTCGCTATTTATAAAGCAACTCAGGAGGCCAACCGAACTACGCACCCTCTGATTACAATACTAAGTGACTCAAGATCTTCACTTGACCTGCTAGAAAACCCGAAAACCACCCATCCTCTAGCAAGGGCGATACAAGATAACATAGAACGCCTCAAACACCACGGGAGACAGGTCAAATTAATCTGGCTCCGGGCGCATATTGGAACAGCTGGAAACGAGAGAGCAGACGAACTCGCCAAAGGAGCAGCTACACTGGAACGCCCTCATGACTATGCAAGAACACCAATAGCATACGTAAAGTCCAAGATTCGGGAGGAATCTGTCCGGAGATGGCAGGACAGATACTCAACCTCCAGCACAGGAAGCACCACTCGCGAATTCCTACCTGAGGTTGAAACCGCGTTCCAAATAACAAGACAGATAAAATGGAACCCGATTCATGTACAAATACTGACTGGACATGGAGGGATATCCAGCTACCTGTTCCAGTACAAACTAAAAGACACCCCGGGATGCGAATGCGACCCCAACGTCGAGGAAACCGTATGGCATATAATACTGGAGTGCCCGCGGTTTTTCTCAGCCCGCCTTAACCTAGAAACTCAATTGTGTACCAAACTAGAGAGACGAGACCTAGCCTCTCTGATGGCGGACCACCAAAAAAGGCCGGCCCTTCTCGAGTACCTAATGGACATTTTCATCATTGCCATGAAAAGAAACGGCAGTAAGATCGCCGCGACACAGGTACAAAAGGAGAGAACGCGCCTCACCGCACCCATCCCGGAAACCAACACTGCACTAAAAACCACCACAAAGTCAGCAACTCAACGCTTTCTCGACAACGGACACCCCGGTTTCCCAGGACTATCACTTCGGCCTGTAGCCCTGTTCATGGACGAGAATGAAGAGAAACTGGGACTCTGCTTCTGCATCGTAGGTCCGAAAAAATGGGTCTACATCTCACCTGGCCTAGCTGCCCTCACCAAAGGCAGTACCAACAGGGCCACAATGAGAAAGTCGGACTACGACAGCATGCCAATAAGTAAAATAGGGAACTCAGAATTCCGAACACTACGCACAAAAAACAAGATCATTGCACTGTTCGACGGCAGCAACGGAGAGTCCCCTTTCACCAAGGCATGCAAAGTGCTCGACCACCTGAGCACACTGACAGCAGACCAAATGAACAACGTCGGTCCAAAAATATTAAGCGTTGATGTCATGAGGACAGGATTTGATAAAGGATCCATCGAGGACTTCTTAGGATGCATAAATGCAGCAAAAAACCACAAAGTAATAGTGTACGAGGACCGAGGACAAGACCTTGCTTTCATGTTAGATAGGAAAAATAGAACAAAAACATCAAGAACGACACATGAAAGTGGCGCAGAAAACCTCCAAAAGAGATTAGCCAAAGAAAAAGAAAAGGAAGAAAAGACCAAAAACGTAAAAGGATGTAAAACCAAGGGCTCACCAAAAATCCTAACGCTCTTGAAGCCCAAGGAGCATCTCATCAGGAAGGGTAGAATTACCAAATCCGACAAAGGACAGGCCACAACACCCGACCTGCCCATAGCACACAAAGTAGAGCAGCACATGGACAACGCTCTTCTAGAATACATCACAGTCCTAGCAGAAACAATCAAGGTAAACCTAGCGACCTGTGAAAAGATCCGAAGGACCTTCGAGCTTAGGAATGAAGGATTACTTAGGGTCTTACTCGAAGAAGAAAAGGCCGCTATCTTTGACAACTCCACCTCACAATACCTGAGGGGAAATCAACCGAAATTCCCCCACATGGCGGCCTACAGCGGAAAACATGGCTTCGTGGAACGAGACACTCGAGACGATGAAGAAGATAAAAGACTTAGGTACAAAACATCCCCCGACGACCAAATTCTGGTAGTAGCGCGGTGCACAGAAGTCTGGCTGGAAAACAAGATTCTGACCATGGCCAAAACCATCCAGTCCTCCAGCAGCTCAACAGACCAATGGAAGGCACCGGAGATAGAATGGGTCAACGGAGTACCTGGCTGCGGGAAATCTACCTGGGTCGTAAACAATTTCAACCCCGAAACGGACCTTATAGCAACCACAACAATCGAGGCAGCCGAGGACCTCAGGAAAAAGATTAACTTTGGTAGCTACAGGGAATCCAAAAACAAAGTGAGAACGATCGCCTCAATCCTGGTAAATGGTGCAAGGGAAAAGCCCAACAGAATAATAGTAGATGAGGCCCTCATGAACCATTTTGGAGCGATCACAATGGCGGCCAAATTAACAAAGGCTGAAAAAATCACTTTGATCGGGGACATAAATCAACTACCCTTCATCGAACGACTAAACCTCTTCCAACTCAAATATATCTGCCCAAGCCTCGTGACGTCCATCAGTCTAGAGCTCTTAAGATCCCATCGGTGTCCACAAGACGTCACCTTTGCTCTAAACGAGGTTTATGACGGAGTATACACAGCCCGATCAAAGACTCGATCCCTTAAAACATCAAGACTCACAGGTGCGTGCATCCCGGGAGACTCCCCAAACACCCTATACCTAGCTCACACGCAAGCGGAGAAAGCTGAATTGATTGAAAAGGGCTACGGGAAAGGTCTTAATTCACGCATCCTTACTATAAACGAGTCTCAGGGATTGACATACGAGTCGGTGGTTATTGTGCAAACAAAAACAACAAAAAGTGCCATACACGACAGCGTATCGCACGCTGTCGTAGCAATAACTAGGCACACTAAAGATTGCACATACTACACCAACGCTGAAGAGGATGCCATAGGCAGATTCATCCGTCGAGCCAGCAATTCGTCAACAGCCGATATCATAGAATACAATATCAAAATGGCTATATCTCACAGGGACAAGGAGGCAATTAACAAATTAAGAAGGGACAGACCGAAGGCGGAATCACCGGACGAGACAACATAACAATACATACACAAACAATTACCCATCATTCGTAACTCTGTGTGAATGAGTATTTATTTATTATCTTTTATTTAAAAATCACAAAAATCAACAAATAAAGAGCAGAAAAGAGCACGGACGCGCAAAGTCCGTGGTGTGTTTTATTACCCAAAAAAAAAAAAAAAAAAAAAAAAAAAAAAAAAAAAAAAAAAAAAAAAAAACCTTACCAGTCTCAATCTTGTTTCGCCGTTCAATTAAGGAAGCTATATTTCCTGGGATATAGAAAACTGTTAATATTATTCCGGTAGACAAAAAAGGATCTAAAAGTATAATTGAAAATTATCGACCAATTTCTATCTTAAATACTATACCAAAAGTTTGTGAATAAATTCGTTTATAATTATATTTATCCTATCATATTGCTGGGAATAACCAATAAGCAGCATGGCTTTTTAAGAGGTCGATCTACAGTCTTTAACTTAGTCTGTTTTACTGGTTGTGTTACTCGCGTCATGGTAAGCGACGGTCAAATTGACGTGGTCTACACTGATTTCTATAAAGCATTCGATCGTGTTGATCATGTCATACTTTTACAAAAGCTGAATTTATTAGAGAAACACGAAGATTTATTGCGATGGGTATATTCTTATCTGTCAAATCGCTCTCAAGACTAAAATTCAAAATAGTAGCAACAAGATCAAAGCTACCTAGAAGATAATTAATGAGGAGACTGGAAGTGTCAAAACGCGAAGTAATGTGATCGACTTTAATGAATCAACTTTAAATTACTTATATACAATTACATACTTCAATTACATCTGACCCGAAAGTTGCTACTGCATTCGAAAATTTCTTTACTAATATTCCAGTTTCCACAACCAAGTCTCTGAATTCCTCATCGGTCGCTGCCATGTCACTACTAAAAGATAATGGAATGTAAAGTTGAATTCAAATTTAGAAAGGTCTCGAGAGAATTGAATTGAAAAGATGCCCGAGATATTGTTAAGATTTTTAAATTGATTAAAGTTAAGAAGACAAATGACTTGTGGGGCATATCTGATAGCATAATTACATCGTTAATTAACATTGTTGCACCTGATTTGTCGTTGATATTTAATACTTGCGTTGACTGTGGTGTATTTCCTGATCTAATGAAATATAGTAAAATCAGTTCACTATTTAAATTGGGTAGTACGACAGATCCCACTAATTTTAGACCTAGTTCAGTACTACCTACATTTAGCAAGATTTTTGAAAAATTTTTTTTTTCTCAATTAATAAATCATTTTTATAAGAATCAATTGCTATATACAAAACAGTTTGGTTTCACTCGGGGTCGCTCAACAACCAATGCTGGTGTTGACTTAATAATTTGGTAGCCTAGTTCTGTGATTTGTCCAAGATATTTGATTGCGTACAGCATGAAACAGTAATTCAGAAATTACACCACTACGGAATCAGAAAGCAGACATTAATGGAAAGCGTTGTCATTTGTCAAAATGGGGGTGCTACAGGGCTCGATATTAGGCCCTTTTCTGTTCCTGCTTATCTATATTAATGACCTACCTTACCGTGTAAAGGAAAAACATGGGATAGTATTATTTGCAGATGATACACATTGATTTTTAAAATTAATAGACGACGTGATGAAATTGACAATGTGAACAATGTTTTCTCAAATATTTTCCAATGGTTTAGTGTCAATAATTTACTGTTAAATGAGAAGAAAACGAAATGTATTAAATTCACACTTCCGAATGTTAAATTTGTCAAAATTATTATATTTAACGATAAGGAACTAAATTTAGTAAATACTACAGTTTATCTGGGCATTACCTTGGATTCGAAACTTCAGTTGGGCCCTCATGTGAACGATTTATTGAACAGACTTAGCTCAGCCGCGTATGCGATCAATAAGATCCGTTACTTAACTGACAATACCGCTAGACTAGTTTATTTTAGTTACTTCCACAGCTTTATGTCATATTGTATACTATTATGGGGTAATGCTGCTGATATTGATTCGAGCCATCTATAACATGAGGCCCAGAGATTCTCTTAGGGATAAATTTAAAGATATTACAATCATGACTCTTCACGGTCAATATATATTCGAAAATTTAATGTATGTTCATAAAAATATTAATAAATTTAGAATAAATTGTGAAATAAGTTTAAGCTTGTTATGCACACCACTAGACTCCATAAAATAGGTAACTCCTTCCCATGTAATTGTGTCCGTATCTACAATAATCTGCCGAAAACAGTATTTGATCTCTCCTTAAATAAATTTAAAATCTTTATAAACCGGCAATTAATTAATAAATCCTATTATAGTGTAAAAGATTATATTAAAGATAAAACGGCATGGAATTATTGAATTGCTCAAAAGTTAGAATGACGTTTGTGAAGTGATCACAATAGGTTTAGAGAAACCTGGTTGAGTTTGTTGTGATCTCTTCTCACCAGGCCGCGCTTGGAACCCTCGTAACTTTCGTTTTAAGTCGTGAAGTGTGTAGATTTCAGAGAGGATAGAGAGAATAGATTTCAATTCGATATTTATTATCGAATTGTGCTCCTCAGACACTCCTCCGTCCGCTCTATCTGACGTACTCATGTGATCATCTTATTGATTCTAAGTGGAAAAATTATAAATAAATAAATCATATTTGGAGGTCATAATTCTAACTAAGTTAGTGTTCCCTCTGCGGCTGCGACTAAATAATGTTGATTTTATTAACGATTCAGTTACGTTCAGATCGAACGAAACAAATACTCGGAAGGCTCTACAGAGGCAGAGGCGAGGGATAGGGGAAAGTAGTAGGAAGGAAGGAGGGAGAGTAGAGGGGTGTTGGTAACTTAATATGGTGATGAAATGTTGGTCGAGCTACTGACTTTATTGGCTATAGATATTGTATTGTAAAAACGTTTCAGCGTTTGCAACCCCGATACATACATGATATTTTATGTCATTTTTAATTGCCATTTTTTACTTGCTAACAGCTAGTTAATTTTCGTCTTATGTGATATATTTTAAAAAAGGTTTTGTATCAGAAAACAAAATATAAATTAAAATATGGAATTTCTTCCTCTTTAATTAAGAGAGCTTCAGTCTTGACGCAACGTAAATTATAAAATAATAAAACCAAATTTGTTTGAGTTACAACTGTTGCAGATCCCGCGTAGAATACACAAGTCACAGTCATTTGGGCATTTGATTTAGTGTCATTAAATTAAAATAAAATACTTTTAAATTTTTAACAGATCTCAATCACAACATACATATATTCGTATATAGTAACTATGACATGAATTTTTTTATAAGAAAATTATAAAATGGTGGGCGGAGCCGTCTTGTCTGTCTTGCTTTCGAATTTTGTTTAATGTATTTTTGCTATAATTAAGTTGAGACAGGCATTACAGGAAATCTATATATATTACATTGAACTTCACTATATTCTATAATCGAGTCCCACGGTCTTATCCTCAGGACGGAGGGCGAGAGGACTGATCTAGATATTAACTCACATAATTCGAATCTCTTCTTTCCTCCTAATTATTTATTAATAATCAAGATGTGCGAGTTTATATGCTTGTATGTGTGTATTCGCACGCGTACCTTCGCAACGATGTTTACTGACACGTTAACTTTAGACGGGAGATTAATATGTTTATTACTTACGTATTAAGCGCAGATTTAATTTTTATATACTAATTTAGATTTTTAATATTATTTATACGGTGAGTATACCTACCTAGTGATCCTACCCACTAGGATTTAACTTCAAATATAAATATTGCATATGTCGAGTATAGCTTGTAGACGTTATAAAATATATGAAATATGATAAATATATATAAGGATATGTCATCGACCCAATATTTTAATAACGGAACTTAAAAATGTAGTAAATCATTTAGGCGTAGTTTCAGCAGCAATTTCTTACTGAGGTTTAAAATTTTTGCGCGGCGTTACAAGACATTACCTGTTTAAGAATGCGACAACGAGCACGAAGTATTATTCTAGTAAATAAGTTAAAAGTAACTCACAAGAGTACAATACGTGCTGTTTTATTAATATAACGCAGTAAGCTCATGTGCTCGAAGTGAAGGCCAATTTCTAATATAAACTACAGACGGAATTAATTACTGCGAAGTGAGGAGCTAAAGCGTGTTAGACGCTCCAAGTTCCGCCCACGAGGAGGTTACACTAAACTTTTATCATTACAGCCGGTCGTAGGTACGTCTACGGCTGCGGCTGCGGCTACGGCTACGTGAATAAACGTACATTGGAATTCATTATGAAAAAAAAATTACATTTATTTATTATAGTTTATATATCATATTTATTTTGTATAAGTGTATGTATGTTTATGTTGATATAATAAGTAAAGACAATTATTTTATCTCAATTATGTTACGACTGATATGTAAGACGGAATGTTTTTTAAGCTAAGTCAAAAATATTTCAAGCGGTTTATGTTTCACAAGTAACAGCCACCTAAGCTTTACACAAACGATTCCCGCGCTGTATTTCAAAAAAAGCTGTTAAAAACCGATGATGTCGCAATCACGAGAAACCCTGCGCGGGATTTGAATATGTAACTTATACGATGTAAGGAATTTAAGTGAACGAGAACGAAGCAACTGTGTCCCGAAATCAGATGCGAGAGGCTTTCGTGAAGTAAAGATGACTCGTAGTTATATTGGTTTAACTGAAAGTAAATGACTTGTGGAAGTATTATTTACATGACTTGTTATTCAAAACTACCTCGCGTACTCATGTACTGTCTTGGAGACGTCTTAGAGATATCAGATGTAGATATTGTTATTACATATCTATGACAATATTGTGAGCTGTTATGTTAAAATTAATTAATTACCAATAAAAGTGTATTAATTCAAATGACAACAGAACGACGACGCATACGCAAACATATGTAATCACATACGTGTATGTATGTATGTACAATGTACAAGTAATACAAAAGATGGTCGGGAGCTTTCAAATGTAAACACAAACTCATTACAATTTGCTACGTAACATTAAGCTCCTTCATAAGGGTCAACCGAGTGTACACACGTTATCGACGATTACTTCAATAGACGAAAAGAAACGCAACGCGTCCGCCCCCATACCCGCTCTTGTTTCCGCTTCCGCTTGTGTTGAAGTGCACTGTGATAGTGTGATAATGTGATACTTGCCATATGTTAATTATCATATAACCTGCAATGGAGTGATGTGTGTTTACAACGTGTGATAATCAGTTTAAATGATGTATAATTCAGTTGAAATTGTTAATGCGATGTTTGTATGTTAAACCTCTCCTTTCTAATTTCTTATCATAATAGTTTCTGAACATGTATTATAACAATAATATGTTTCTACCGATCACATTGATTGTGAGAAATCTCCCTAACAGTCATGTGAGGAGATTTACAGATAGCCGTAGACATAGTGTAGTCATGTAGGCAGTATATTATATTCGGTTATAAACAACAGATATACTAAATATTGATATTATGATGAGAAAATATTTCACAGTACATTTGTGCGAAGAACGATTTCGAAGTCCTTACTAAGCGATATTTTGTATTAGCATAACACTGACTTTACTGAGCAAGGTGCAACGTTCAAAATATTGTAATATTATTCCAGTAAATGCTCTTTGAATTGATATTCTTTTACTTTTTAAGGGGAATTTTCAGTTTGTACTGACGGTAAAGACGAATTTTCAAGCAACAATAATAAAAATGACATTAACAATTTTATATATTACAATAATATAGTAAAAATTTTATTTATTTAATAAAAACGTATAAACTACGAGTAACTGGTGATATATACTAAGGTCGTCTAGTGACACGCTAAGTGTAGCCCCGCCGTCTACGAGTAAAGCGGCTGTCGGCGGTCGGCTGTCTCGATACTGTCAATCTATTCCATATAGATTCGGAGATTTGCGGCTGGAGACGTATTCAAATGCTCGGTTACGTTGGCGTAAATGTAGGTTTGGTTGTACGTAGATACTATACGTAATACACTGCTAGTAGAATTTCCTACAGTCAATTACAGTAGAATTAATATCTGACTAAGTTGATCTACTATTTGAAATTAATTCATACTTTAGTACATATAATAAACAAGTCAACAATGCAGTCATATCTTTATTTAACAATAAATATTTGAAATATATGCCCTTCTCACTGCCACTTGAGTTTTGTAACTCTAAGGGCTGTGTCATTTACTTTGATTCTCCTGCAGATTTCCTTAATTTTCATTCAATCTCGATGACAAACTCCGAGCATGACCCTCTTTATTGCCCTCTGAATGAATTTAAGTCATCTGATGAGATTCATAGTGGTAACCATATTTCCCTGTCATAAGTTATCACTGGTAACATATACTGGTCGAAGATACTGTCCTAAGACACTGCGGTGAGTCGAACGAGAAGATGCATCGGAGTCTATCGTACGCTTTCCAGCCAAGCTGGATTGATGCCGAGTCTCACAACTCAAAACCTAATTTTATCCAAAATAATTCAACGTATTTGAACATCGAACTTACACCCGCATGATGATCTAAATATCTATCTATCTCTAACAGATCTAAATATATCAACTGCGACACGATGACGCGACAAGATATTAATAAAATAATAACCGTCCAAATGTAATACTAATTAATGGACGCTGCAGGCTTACAGCGATCTGTGACAATGCGACGTCGATTATAATTCACAAATGATTTGCGATTTGTTTCCACGTGGAGATACAGTTGTATAGGATTGCTCTAATTAGCGATATTACGTGAGATTATCGGAGCTCACATCGAGCGCGATTGTGGCGTACTTTGTGTATGAAACAGTGTAGTGGAGTGACGCATGTTGATGTGAAGTTATTGAAATGTGGAGTTGTCACTTAAATGTTAGACATCGTGTGGAGCTACTTTGTTGCATAGATTTTTATTGGCGTACAGCGAATTAAATAAATGCAATATTTTTGCAGTTTTAGCTTTAATTCTTGTAAATGTACTTTAAAACGTTACACTGTATAAGCGAGAGGTTGTTAGAAATATTAAAATTTACTTAGAGTTATCATATGCCAATAATATAAAAAAATGGCATCAGTTCTAGAAGGCATATAGCTCTTCAAAACTAATCATGTCCACTAAAAATTAAAACTTGTCACAAAATTCTCACTCGAAATCCTTATATTAAGAATTTTGGCAAATTAAAGGGAATATACTACGATTCATGATGAGCAGCTACGGAAACTGGACATTACTTATTGCCTATCGAAACCTTTCACGAGAGATACGTCAATGAAGATACAGAATGAAATCTGGAAAATGTGATTGAACCTGACAAACCAAAACTAAGACTGTCAACGTTAAACCAAACCAAGACCCATTCGAAGATTAGTTGCAAAATTATCTTAAGTCCGACAGATTGATTGTCCACATCAAACAAATTGATAAGACTTTTACAAAACGATAAAATAAAGTAAAAAATAACAACCTCTTCTATACTGAGAAGTATTAACAATTGCAAGAGAAATAAATTGTTCAGTACATTATATAACGTTACCCACCCAGGTATGAGAACAGCCAGGAACATATTAACAAGTCGTTATTGGATAAAGACGCAAACACGTGGGAAAAGCAATGCTTATCTTGTCAAAAGGTAGTAAGGTAGGTAGTACACATGCAATTTTTGAATCTCTAAGAACAATTGACACATATTATGTTCATTAAATAACTAATTTGCAATATTAATTGAACGACTTAGGCCAGTCTTCATTATCATCAAAGCAATGAATTAAAAAACACAACATCAGCAGAACGTCAGTAATGTTCAAACAAACAAAAAAATAATTCAAGCCAAATATAACTCAATATACTTAAGATATACTTTCACAGTTTACAATAACAACTTCAACATTTCGTACCTACTTCTCGTCCTGCAAAAACTAGTTACGATCGCGGGACGATTCATTTAACTACATCGCTAAGAAACATATAAATTTAAAAAAATATTAATATTTTTATACATAGGAGTTTTCTTCAATTTTTGCTACTGGTATACAAATTGAAAAAAATCAAACAGTCAATAAACTTCATCAAGGTACATAACACTCGCACTCAACACGTACCCCTAAATCGCGTAAATGACCTGAATTGCTGTCGATACAACAGAGATTCATACATCTTTATGATTAAGGAAAGAAAATGATCGAAGCTTCTTCTTTAATATAGCATTTGTTAGTCATTACAATTAATACAAATTTTAATCAGTGTCTCTTCAATATAGTAGGTATATGTCAGGGGCGTGCGCTCCATATAGGCAGAAAAGCAGTGCTTTACTTCCCATTCATAGACATTTTTAATAAGACGTTCACACGTTTCAGATTTTAATAAATAGTAAATAAATGAATAAATAAAATATAATAAGTTGAAAATAATATTAAAATAAATAAATAAATTAATTAATTAAAAATGCTTATCTATACTAATATTATAAAGAAGTAAAATTTATTTGGTTGTAATGAATAGGCTTAAACACTGGACCGATTTTAAAATTTTTTTCACCATTTTTGAAAATATTGATTTTTTTAACTCCTTTTACACGCCTTTATTTTACTCACGCTAATAATGCTCATTAAAATAAATTATTTCATCACTAAATATAGTTTATTTACATGATATTTGGTCTTTGAATAATTAAAATTAGACACTTCGTTTTGAAATTACGGTGATAAAATATTACGATTTCTACTGAACGGCCCGTTGCGAAGTGGGTGTCACCAAGGCGGGGGTGCGCGTGCGTGAGGGGAGATCTATGAATAAGGTAATGTATAGTCGTTCTCATGGTCAATGAAGACAAAGGTCATATAGTTTTACACGGCAGAGGCGGACGGCTCAAAAGAGTTCCCGAGCGGCGCCTCGAAGTAATATATATTAGGTACATCGATCAACTCCTGCCGCCGCGTCCAGCAGGAGTTTTGCTTCACACAGACGCGTAGTTTTTGTGTCCTTACGCAGGCGGCACACGCACGCGCCTATGATAATTCTTACTACTCTCGCGGCATGCCTCTGCAGTTCGGCGGTTGTCAGGAGTAAACGAAAATCTTCTTTGCGTCAATGTATAATCCGACTAAATTAAATATTATACGGAAATCTATATGGACGTTATGCATTTTATTTTTGTAAGGTTTATTTGTTTAAAAAGTAGAAATGTTTTGTTTCGCGGTACGCGGAGGTCATTTTACTTTTTTAATATTTGCTGACTATTTTGTTACGTGAGTATATTTATAGTTTTTTTAGAAATTCATTTTGATATTTACAAGTGTATACATAATTTCTATAGTAATTATAATGATTTACTTTTATTATTGTGCTAATGTTTTCTTAATCGTTATTTGAGTGTAAGGTTTTTGTTGATATATGTGTTTATTTAATATTAAGAATAAATTCTCACAATTTTCGTTCATTGAAAGATTAAAATTGTGTCTAAAGGTGTGTTCCCGAACTATAAGTAGTTATAATATTTTAGCTTATTATTTTACTTATAAAAGTTTCTTCTATCGCTGTTTTGACTGCGTTGCCGTAGAAGATGTACATGAATAGTAGTACATCCTGAGACTTGTTCTGTTGGCGTAGTTTTCGACTTCGATTCGTCGCGTAAGCTAAAATCTACAAAAGTTATTTTATAGCCGAGTACTCCTCTGCATACCCATACATATGCATACTCTTATAGACAATTGTGAAATAGAAATTACTTTATTACGCGTTCAATTAACTTTAGTGTCGAGTTGGTGAATTGGCGTTTAGAATATCTTATACGTATTATCAAGAATGAATCTCAAAACAAATTCGTCCAATACGAATATAACGTCACACTCCTCGCCAGCACTTCGTGCGACGACGCAGTAAACGTCATATTGTGAATACAGCACTTTGATATTATTTAAAGACGCCCATTACAGATATAGAAAAATATAGTTTCTTAGAGCACAAAAAAATCAAAGCAATTAAATTAAATGAATATTGAGTTTCGGTTTATTAGGCAAATTGGTAAAAATAGTCGCGTTAAACTTGTTGAATTATTTTATTCATATCACTAAGTAATGATGAGTTTCCATTGTGGGCGCAAAATAGTGAAGAGAGTTCCATAGCCCATTCCTCACTTTATTCATATGTTTGTGTGTAAAAGGTAAAAATTATTAATTATTTGATATAAATAGTAATGGAAACTTGTAATATTAGTCTTCTTCTCACTATAGTTATGCGTGTTTTAAGTATGAATAATATTATTAACATATTTTTTGCATACGCAATGCAATGCAATGTAGTTAGTTATAATTGTCGTAGGTATCTATATATTTTTCCATATCGCTTTGTAACATGAGTTGTTTTAATTATCAAGTTATAATTCAAAAAGTTAATTTACATCACAAGTATCAGAATACATTCACATTCGAATAGAATAATTAAATTCATTTGAAAACAATTCCACACTATTCATAATAATAAATGAAATATTAAAGTTGTGTTTGTGACATTCGGAACTAATTAAATATTATTACTTCCGTTGTTTAGAATGTCGATCAATACTTTGCAACAAATAAACAAGTTTTAGTGTTAATCAATTTTAATAAGCCCATTTACGAAATTAAAAACGACAAATATGTGTGATTACGTCCATTACTCTGTTCCCTGCTCTTCTCAACGTCTCTTATACTCTTATCGTCTAAAAATGTTAGATTGGTCCGAGAAAGATTTTACGTTTTGTATGGAAAATGGAAATTAGAATAATAGTTACTTATACAAAGCAAAATATATATAAATACAAAAAAAGTTTCAGAAAATCACGTGGCTTCTCTCTACATTTTAATATTATTTCTGTTTTAGTTATCATAGTTCACATATTTTAATCTTATATAGAGCGTATACATTCGTATGTAAAATCAAATGTATAAAATGTGGATAACATATTCTTACCAAGTATTGGTAAATAAAATTGAAATGATTAATTTATTTACAAATTGTATGTCTTTTATGAATTTTCTATTTCAATTCAGTTCACTGATATAACTGTACTCACTCTGCTCGCTAAATTAGCTTAATAAATGTATTTAAACTTAATAAATTGATGCATGTTCGTTTTTAAAACGTTGAATAGACATACAGTTGGAAATAGTTTTAATCAAGCCAATTTCAAATACCAGAAATATTCAAATATAACCAAAAGCTTTATTTTTATATAAAGGCTTAGTCAGAAATTGCTCTTATGATATGTATGGATATCATATATATATTTGACGTACACTGTAAAAATAATTACTGATAATACGTACATAAATGTAACGTAGTTATTTTCTACAAATTACCAACACTTCCACAATAGAGTCAAGTCACTTCGTACATTTAATTCTAATTATTGAAATTATAAAGATTGTAATGTTCACTTTATATATCACAAGACAGCTACGCAGTATGTACGAGTATATAGGCAAATCAATATACATTTTACGATTTAATTGTTACGACAATGAAATGGAAATAGAAAAATTCATCTTCCTCGAGTGGGAATCGAACCCTCAAACCACTAGACGCTTACGCCTCTGCGCCACGACGGTCCTCTGGTTGAAATTAGTGTATAATTATTCAAATTAATAAAACCTATTGGTAATGTAAACTTCTTTATGATATTAATTTTAAATATTGAACAAAAATGTCAGCTGTTAAGTAAATAAAAGGACTCAAATTTGCCAATTTTACCACTCAACAAGTTTACAACAACAGAACCCTGGCCTAACGCCGACAAGTGCGTTCACTCTCAAGGAACAGTTTAAACAAATATATTAAATGTGTAGACAAGGAGACGACGTGTCTATTTACGAACGTTAATTAAAGCTGCAAATGATCAGTCTGACTTGTTGTTAGGAAATCACACCGAGTTAGCTGCTGCGTAGTATATTCTTTATAATACGCGTAAATACATAACCTAGGAACATGTAGAGACATCTTTCTTACAACTTACAGAAGATAAACAAAACTAAAATGAAGTAAAACATTTTCTATATAACGATTATTTTTCACTGTGGATTATTCATTTAATATTTCATGCATTAGGGTGTATAATATTTTCTATTTTTGCTAGTACTTGGTGTCGTTTGTTGGTATTGTTTAAGTAATAGACAAGAAGAAGTGTCTCCATCTATATATAACATGTCTCTGTCAGCTCGTGACCACGGTGAATGCAACTTCACCGAAACGTCGGGCAATAAAGGTATTGTAATACGTAAAGATTATCGCGATAAGACCCGTCTACAAAGCAAATATGAATAAATTACATCGCGAAAGTTTAAAATATAAAAATGTCTCTTGCACTAATACAGTGATATAGTAGTGAAGGAAAATGAAAAAAATGTTATACAAATATGCATAATATCGTAATAAAACATCTTATCATACGTCTACGAGTCTGTCACTTTGATAAAATAACTCAACCGTGTCGTATCTACAACAACACAGCTGTAAAGTGTAACAATCAGTTTGGTCCTTCGAACCGGATGCAGATGCGAGAGCACAATTAGTGCAACTAGCTCCGCGTTTAGAGGGAAATGTCCTTAACTACAAAGTAATGAATGAGACGAAGTAGACGACAGCGCATCCTGCGTTTGATTTAGATTGCTTTAAGATATCGTAATAATTGTGTATTTTAGATATTTCTGTATACACAATAATTATTAAAAGTTACTTTGTATATAAATGTAAGTGCAACATAAGTTATGTATTAATATGTTCACGTGTCGTTCAAAATCTTGAACACGAAGCGAACAAGCACAACGGGCTCGTTCCACAAAATTGATATAAGTGTCAAGCATCATTATATATTCGAGAATTAACATAAAACAATTGTGCTCACGAATGTTTTTCTCTGTAAATTTTCGATTTGAATCCTTCATTAAATGTAAGTATTGTAAATTCGATATGAAAAATTGTGCATTCAATATATTAAAATTTTATACTCGTATGTCGTTCAAGTCTAGATGATTTGAACGAAACACTGTGGAAATAATTTGCGGTCAACTGGCACGTTCGACATTATTTTCTAAAGAAATGGACTGAACTGAAAACTATCTCGATACACAAAACATTTTTTTTTATCGAATTTAAAATATAACGAAATAAAAGAAAACAATATTTTTGTCAATGGATAAAGCTCGAATCTAAAAAGTTAACTATATTAGTAAAAAAGTTCTAAATAAATTTTGAACAAGTCTGCTTATGTTTCTGTTGCATTGATTCTATTAAAATATAATTCAGTCTGTAAGTAAGTGTAAGTTATTTTTCTTTTAGTGCACCAGTGTCTTAAGTACCTCGCACTGATTCCAGCTCCACTCCTCGTCAGTCACGAGATGGTCAGTCAGAAGATGGACACTCGCATGGTGAATGTGTAAAATGGTAATGAAGATTTCCTCTTGCAAAGTAAGAAAAAAGATCTAGTAACATATAGTGACATTACTTTCCATTGTTCACTTCCAGACTGTTTATTTAAAATTGTATCACACACGTCGTATCTGAACTACAGTTACTTTAGACTATTCCTTGCGTTAACTCAGTCACAACTCTCGTGTCACAACAACACGTGCTGATTGTGTCTCACAATCATAACGGAAATACAATTATAATTATCATTATTAATGATAATCATTTATATTGGACGTACACTTATCCAGTTATAGTTAGTTATAAGTTAAAATGGCAGGATAAATGGATCCCACATTCGGAGAATGGTGGACTCTCTAACATAAAGCAGAAGTCACTATTCGGGCATCGTCTAAGGTCTTCCTAATGTTAACTATTGGTCTCATCTGACTGAGTGAGTCACGCGTGTAACCATTATAAGACGATACATACGACGGCGTCGTCTCATTATGTAGACATATTCATATTATTAATATCTTACTAATTTAAATTAATATTTTATAACAAAACATATAACTATAAACACTTAATGTTGTTTCATAAAAGAAATTCCCGTAGAATTAATTTAAATATAATTACAGGAGAGTATTTAACAGTTCTAGCTCATAGCTCTCTACTAAGAGGTATCTGCAGCATGTCTAAAGTGGAGATTAATATATACTTTTTATATTTTTTTAAATGCTACAGTCAAAACGCTACATTCTTTGGATCAAAGAATGAAGCGTTTTGACATAAGATTTTAGTAGCGGACAGAACGCCGCCCTGAGTCCCTCCAGAGCGGGCAAATCGGAAAAATTCATTTTTCCAGGTAAAGACCACAACCACTAAATTAAAACACAGACTATTGCTTCTTTGCGACGATGTAGCCTCTACAGTAAAGCATGAATTAAAAAATTATTCTAAAATTTCAGTACAAATGAAATATTTTACATTACATTAAATTTGACATCTTAACTAAAACTTATAATCTATAAAGAGGTCATATATTTTAGTGTCCGCAGTTTCATATCTCGTATAAGCAGTTGTAAAAGCGTCACAAGCGCGTGTCGTCAGTAAATGGCGGCCGCAAACTTTATAGATGTTGCCGATAATGCGTCGATGACAATTCTCACTATCGAATTAAACTCGTAACGTTAATCGTTAAAATGCTCTCCGATAGTTTATTGGTCCGACGAGACATTTGAGTTTGGAATTTCGGTTCTGAGATAATGGCAGGGACGGAGTCTGAACGTTAGTAATATGGCGATTAGATAAATATCTATATAATAAAGTCAAAGTCAAACCTAATACCTCAGACCTGAGACGAACCGGCTCAAAAAACTCAGTTGAACTTAGTCTATTCCTTTTTTTTCTATTTGCCAGATATTTACAATTTCACAATTCTTATTAATGACAACGATATTCTTGAACTAGATTGGAGCGAACATTTCATTTATGAAATCATTAATATAGTAATAATCTTTAACATACAACATACGATTTTACTAAAATTGGTGATGTACACAATATTAATACAAGAAACAGGCATAAACTTACCGCGCCTGTAACTAGACTAAATCGCATCCGCAATTCTTTTATGGGACAGTCTGTATGCTTCTACAATAGGATCCCAGAAAACGTCCAAGATTGTTCTATATCACAATTTAAAAAAGTTGTGAAACGACGTTTGTGTGTTAAAGGTTATTACCATATTAATGATTTCGTAAATGATAACACACCTTGGGAATGAAATGCTCGCTCCAGTCTAGTTCAAGAGTATCGTTGTCAATAATAGGAATTGTGAAATTGTAAATATCTAGAAATTTAAAAAAATAAAGCAGATTAAGTCCCGCTGAGTTTCTTACGCAGGTTCTTCTCAGGTCTGAGGCATTAACTTTAGCGACCACCGGTTCGCTTAAAAATTGATTAAATTGATTGTTTGACGTTCAAAAAATGAAGCTTGTACTTCTTATTTTGAATAAAATTGTTTTGACTTTGACTTTGATTTTGACATACAAACGCCTTTTCACAACTTTTTTAAATTGTGATAAAGAACAATCATTTAACAACAATAGGATCTCCCTATTGTAAAAGCGTACAGACTGTCCCATAAAAAAATTGCGGATGCGATGTAGTCTTGTTACAGGCGCGGTAAGCTTAAGCCTGTTTCTTGTATTAATATTGTTTACATCACCGATTTTGGTAAAATCGTTAATATTTTTTTTACATACATTAAATTATAAGATATATTGTCATGCAACGGTCATTATATTTATTTTCTTAAATTTTTGTCCTAAAGAATCTTTAAGATTTAGGTTATAGATTGCTCGTATAGCCCGCTTCTGCAGCACAAGGATGGAATTAATAGAGGCTGCATTACCCCAAAGCAAAATGCCATATGACATAATACTATCAAAGTAACTAAAGTAAACAAGGGGAGCCGTATTTACATCAGTTAATAATCTATTTTTTTTAACAGCAAACACTGCTAAGTTGAAGGTATTCACCAAACCATCAATACCCCCATTGTTATTTAGAGTCAATGGTGATATGTAGAAGTACCGTAGAATCGACAAGTTCCACAATTTCACCGTTCAAAAGTACTTCAGCTTTAACATGTCTTGGTGTTCTGAATAATACACATTTAGTTCTTTTATTCTGTAGTAAATTATTAACACTAAGCCAATGTACTATTTTTGAGAGAGCATTGTTTCCATCGTCATATACGTTTAGTCGTCTTTTCATTTTAAAATCGATGAGATATCATTACCAAACAATATTATCTAATGGTCCTTCCCACTTAAAGAGGCAGATCATTTATATAGATTAGAAATAAGAAAGGACCAAGAATAGACCCTTGTGGGACCCCAATAAAGACTAATGAGCCAGGATATGAATATGTATCTGTGTTGTGTCTCACTATATTTGTCAAATTAAGTAGTAGCTTACGTTGATATCTTAACTGTAGTTTTAATTTTATTAACAGTGCACACAAAACGATTGGCTTGAATTATAAACACTTTAATTATTATTTTTTTTATTTGAATAACAAAAATAATAAAATGTAAAATAAAGTCTTAGATTACTCTTAATTTCATTTCTCACTCCTTTAGTGCGATAGCGAGCACGATACTGCATTACTAGCGCGATACTGCATTACTTGATAGGCTGTGACTAATTTGCTATTATATTTATATCTCTTGTATGTAATTAAAGTAGTTAATTATACAATGACTGTACCAATTTGAAATACCTAAAAACCATTTACAGATAACTATTACATTGCTAGTTCAAAGGTCAAAGCAAACCTTCTGTGTTTGTAGTAACAACTAGAAATTAAATCCGTTTCATGATAAATAACGAACAAAGGAAAAATCGCATAATCGACTCTGTATAAAGGATGATGAAGTTAAAACAATTTCATATATTTATAATAGCAAATTAATATTACGTGACTAGTAGCATTATAGTACAATTTGTATAAGATAAAACTTCAACGGTCCACAGACCTAATGAATTCCTGAATAAGGTACGTATGAGAAACCCATGTATATATACATATCAATATATATATATATATATATATATATATATATATATATATATATATATATATATATATATATATATATATATATATATATATATATATATATATATATATATATATATATATATATATATATATATATATATATATATATATATATATATATATATATATATATATATATATGTACATTTGTATACATTTGCTTCGATCCCGTCATGGGACCTCCTAGTCTTACTCTTAGACTGTTTACCATCAAACATGAAATACAACCGATAGAGTATGTGCTATACATAGTAGTGTGTGATTGATTTCAGTATATATGTGTGTCGTACATAGTGAGATATCAATTATTCACACACGTACGCGTGTGTCTACGATTCTACGCTTCTCAAGCACTCCTGATGACCTCTACACATTTAAATACATGGAACTTTCAACAAAAAATGCAAAGAAATCGTATCTTCATATAAATGTCTATTTCTTCACAAATTAATTATAATATGAAACATTTTAAACCACTATGGTAAGCTGAAGTAAGGAAAACCATGGTAAGTAAGTAGTAAATTGAAATATACCATGACTACATCAGTAAAGAGTGAGCCAAGAACGGTTCAGTGGTACATTTGCAAGTGACAGATATACATTCATACATACATATGTACATACATATATTAAACATGTTTAAATCACTTCACAGTAGGATTTAACTAATTAATTTATTTAATTATTCAATCACCATGAAAACATCGAGTCAATATTGATATCTAAAAGATCTACGATATCTGTATATATTACATCTGTATCATCCCTTACTCTATACGTCCATAATTAATTAGTTACTCAGTTATTGTATTTAATAGATGTGTACCTATATATGATCTCACTTTCGCATAATATAGTAAAAGTAGGCAATTTTTTTAACGAGTCATTCGATTCTAAATTACGAGTATAATTTAGTTTTAGACACATTTTATATTTACATTTAGGAAACAATATCCATTGTAGGTGCTATATATAAAAGAATCTGTGTTAAAGGAAAATATAGATATGGTATGGTGACACTAATTGGATGATAGACGAAGAGCAGATATAGCCTTGAAGTAGTAGGTTCAAATTCTTAAGTCCCACTACATTATATTTTAGACGACAATAAACTTATTTCCTAAAACAGTTTGGGATATTAAATGTGTTATTTAATATTTGACTATATTAGTATTGTAATGTTTAGTTTAAAGAAGCTTACAACTGCTGTCACCCTTTTTAAATATGTTAATAATTAATATAAGCCCGTAGTAAGCTGTACATTTTATCGAAGAATGATTTTCCTAAGACCAACTTGGTCACGAACCATTATAGTGAGATACTGCTAAGTGTAGTACAACAATGCAGTGTGTTTTGCGCTCCTGTCAGAAGTTTAAACATTATGATCTTGAGGATTTTACTCATATTGAACGAAGTGGAGACAAAGATGTCCTAAATTTGGAAATAATGAAGTAAGATGCATCTTTATAATGTATTTAAATCTTTAAACCTATTTAAAAAAGTAAAGATATACAAAGGCCTATTAACACTGCCTAATCATACTGGCTAATTAATTTAATTTACTTAACTTATTTAATTGAATTATGTATTTTTAATTTCTGTCTAATTTAACTGCTGTGTAATGATGTGTAACTCATTAAACAACACAACATAAAGAACATAAAGCACTCCATCTGTAAACGCCGCGCGCCTTCAAGTTGCTGAATAACAGATTATGAAACAGTAAGTTTAAACATTCACTTTAAACTGTACTGAAGTTTAGTTTGAACGAAAATATGATACCGAAGTTCCGAAGTTCCGTCGAGTCCACTTCAAAGGACCGCGACCGCCGCCCGCTGTCGTTTATGTCAGACTGAGATTTATTTGCCTTCGCTACAAATAATCTTGAAACGTTATTCACTATATATAAACATCTCTTTATTCCGGTTCACTGATCGAGGTTGTGTTTTAAGATATCCTGATATTGACCGTTGTCGATGTAGTGACATGTATGTTATATGAAAGCCTTCGATCGAGATGGAACGGTTGTGGTCATTTTGCCATGAAGAAATATTTTTGTATTATATATAGTAATTTAATTGTTGAAGAATAAATCTAATTTGAATTAATTACAGCACTGTAGTAATATTATTGGTAAACATTACCTTAATACTTTAACATAATAGTGACTTCTTTTAAAACATCAATATGTTTAAATTTTTATCAAAAATAAATAGTTACAAAGTGCTTTTATCTTATCCAAGTTTAAATTTGATGTAAAAGATATCACATTAGTTTAATATTATCAAATATTATCGACAGGTCACTTTATAAATATAAAAAGTTATATTTATTCCGTGATAGAAGGATGTAGCTTCTATTACGGCTTGAATGTAACTTTTATAAACGGTGCAGACATTTAACACAACCCGCTTGTACCGCGCCTACATACTGAGGCTAATTTCCTTATCGCGTGATCACGTTGGAGTGGCGCTAATATTCACATACGATAGATAATAATATATTATAGTGGCGTTACTATACATATGTACGTACATCTAATGACTGCATTGTGACATACTCTCTATATACTATATGTATAATGTAATTTATATAGCTATATTATGTTACCCACCATCTTTTGTATTTGATGTTCTCACACACAAAATTTTGATATAAATATAAATACATAGTCTCTGAATAAGCGGAAGTCTAGAATGATCAATTCAATAGGATCCAAGGATAGCAAGATACATAAAATATAAATATATAAAGTTATTGATCTACTTTACAGGTTAGGTATTAGTTTTTCTCACTAAATTAAACGATTTTTTGTATATTTTAAATTTCAAGTTGTTAGAGATAGAAAAATTACGATATCAAATTTTCATACGATGTTGAGGCTTCATATTTATCCTAATGTTGCTTAAACCAAAGCGTGGAAATATACACAGTTCATTCTTCGAAAGAAATGAAAACAATTCATTGCTATTAACAAAACTCCTTACCGATTGATCGCGTATGTTTGTATGGTACTTTATAGTAGAGCCTGAGATCTCGGATCTCCTGAGGTAATTTTAAACATCTACGGGACATCCAACATGCTGCCTACAGTATAGAATAGAAACACTAACATCTATAGAAATCATTAGAGGATTTTTAATTATGTAACAAATTCTAATAAAATACTCATTAATTACACATTATGTAAACATTAAACATCATAACGCCAATAGTTTGATAGAACTTTAAATACAAGTAATTCTAAAATACGAAGTAATGTCGCATTACGTGGAATTACAGCTCTATATGACGAATAGAAATCAAAATGATGTACATGCGTGTGGTGTGTGTGAAAGTGCGCGTGTGTGCGTTGTACGGGACGTTAATAATTCAATAAGTCTAATATGTATGTGTTAACTACACACGTTACGTTTTACGCTACGTTGTACATAAAATATCAATGTATGTTTGATGTGTGTGTGTGTGTGTGTGTGTGTTTCATTTTGTTTACAAATAACCAGTTTTGTTTGAGTTCAGTACAAATTTTGATTACTACTACTACTATACAGAATATATAGAATTTTTCAATTTGTATTTTATATTTATGATTTTAAGCAATGTGTGTAGAATTTGTTCAATTTACCTACTAACCCTTACGCCGTCCTGGCATAATACATCAATAGAGTCAACATTGAAGCCAATTAACTTTTATATAACGTTAGTAATTAAAGTTTTACTACAAGGTCATACATACACTCTTTCTTCTAATATATTAGCGGATTGTTCTAATTTCACCCTACTATTACATTTTTCCTCTCAAAATTTGATGCTAGAGCATTTCACAACAAATGAAAAACAAAAGCAACGTTTCGAATAAACCTAAACTTTGTTTCAAGTTCTATTGTTTTAGGATAGAAAGCCAGAAATAGACTAAGAAGCATCTCCTTAGAAGCAAGTTCCAGCCCATTTCTGAACAATTCAATACTTTTACATTGTTTTTACAATTTTAATTCCAAAAGACATATCTTAAGCTTTGTGGAGTATAACAAATAATATTACTTGTGTAAATACATATTTTAATTTTTCATTTTATCTATAGTTTTTTCCGCATTTCAAATCAAATCAAATCAAATCAAAAATCATTTATTCATATAGGTATCACAGATACACTTATGCACCTCAATATTAATCTACTACCATTTCGGAAAGGTGCTTTGTTATTGAGAAGAAGATATGGCGAAAGAAACTCCTCAGCACATCTTTTAAATAAAAAAAAAAACAATTTTACATAGAACAAATGTGTTACAAGTATCGCCTAGCCTGAGCGCAACTGGTCGCAGAACTGATCAACTCCACGCGTCTTTGTCATTGATATAGTCATCAACCCTATAATAACCTTTGCTAATAAGTTGTGCTTATGCCCCTTTTTTAAACAATTCTATTGGCAAGTCGCGTATCAATTTCGGAATATTATTAAAAAAATACGCTAAGCTATAAAAGATCGTTGAACCTTAGTCAGACGATACGAAGACGTAATTACTTGATGCCTCCGTCGAGTTGAGCGATTATGAATGTCACTATGATGCTTGTACATATGTAAACTTTTTTTATAAATACTATATTATTAAAGATATTATACTGAGACGCAACTGTTAGTATACCTATTTCTTTAAATTTTTCCCGTAATGACTCCTGTGACCTCAATTTAAAAATAGCCCTATCTCACACTATTATACATATTGTCATACATAACGTCATGTTAAAACATGTCTTCTCGACTTTATTCAATATATGAATATTAAATCCGTAATTAATGTCTCCTGCGTAGAGTCGCACAATGACACCAACGACCAGCGGACAGAGTACAGTCCGTCAGTGTGTCCACTGCTTGTTATGTACGCTTTTGTAGAATCAATAGTACTGATTAAATTATTTTCAATTACTTTTGTATTTTAATTCATATATTTGATTAATATTTCAATGTTTCTATTTAAACTTTGTATGAAAATTTAAAAACATATTACTTTACCCAATAACATATTTAATGGTAAACTTACAATACAAATTGAGATATGTTGTTGACATTTTAATGTAAAGTTATTATATTTTTATTCATGGAAGTCGTGTTCAGTTTTTACTTCTTGTCTAAATAGTATGAAGAAATTTATTTATGATATGTCCAATTTCGTGCACGTTTTCCGAATAGAGCTCTCTATTTTTTTTACTATACTAAATTCAGTTTAGTAAAGGGTGAAATTAAAAAAAGCTTATATTAATGTCACAATATTTTTACATCTTACCATGTTTTAAAATTATAGAATGTATTTAAGGTTTAATAACCTAATATAAAGTAAACTAGATAGTTTCCAATTCTAATTAACTAACATAGAATATAAAACAGTATATTTCTATATCATTATACATTGGTTCTGTTATTTACTATCTTAAGCTTTATTCCAGATTAAGAAATAAGCATAGAACTTCCACAAAACTGCAAATATCATATATATATATATAAAACTACATATATCATAGCAAACTTTATCATAATAAAAAATCAAAGACAACTTTGCCATCTGAGAGTAAAAAAGGAGCCGAAAAACTTCTATTATGATTTACAATTGTTTATTATAAGTAATTTTTACGTACAATAGCGACATCTGTTAGCGCAGTGACGCCAACAGCAAATATTTCATTTGTACTTACGTGGTTCTGTTTCTGTTCATTTTAATATTATTTTGCTGTCATTTAAATCATACGTGAAACATGCGGGTAATAGGCATACCCTAAAATGAAATTGAACGTGGTAGACACGTGTCATGACTCTGGAAATGAAAATTAGACTGAGCGCTTATTATCGCCTGCTATATTTGGTTTGCAGAATTTTTATATCATTATTAAAAATAGCGGTATATGTATATACACTGTGGAGGGTAAGTTATAACACTAGAATATTTGATATTTTACATAAACAAGAAGAATTCAGCTGACTAGAATCATGGTTGTATGAAAAATTATGAATGGAAAAGGAATTGTGATTTAATTGTTTATTTTTAAGTTTTTTTACTGTATATATTATATTGTGTGAGTTTTTGTTTTCAAAATTTAAAATATAATCAATTGATTATTCTTCAACTTTATCTAGTTTTTTTGGGTAAATATAGCAATTTTAGAGTAAATATAATGATGACTGTCGAATAATCTATGGCTTTAATTGTTTGGATAAGCTTGATTATTTTTTACTACCGGATCGGGCGTTATCAGTACATATATATTTATATACAGGGAGTGATAGCAAATGCTGTGTTATTTATCTTGAAAATAAACATATAGAGTATAATAAAGTACAATTTGCTTGTATACACATATAAAGAAATTTCTATTCTTGTAATCTCAAATAAAAACGTCCTTTTAAGATAATAAAATCACAACGTTAAGAAACTAAACAACAATAGTGACATCCTTTAAGTCTTCGCAACCTAAATGTTCAATAAAATCGCTCTGATTGCAATTTAACTTCTTATCGTCCTCACTTATTTTCAATGAACATCCCTTTTTAAAACAAAACTCGTTGAAACTCCTATAATTGCCTTGAAAGAGCAATTTCCGTATAATTTCGTAATACACTGGAATG
>JAZFAU010000382.1:80000-243248 GCA_037178615.1 Dione vanillae
ATGTGTGTCGACATCACATCTATGATGTGTACCGTAAAGAGCAATTGATGAGTATAATAGTTTTTTACAGAAAAGTCTTCCAAAAGTATCTTAATAAAGAATTAAATCATTTATTAATTGCGATATAACATATAGTGACATATATCATATCAATATTGTGCTACGAGTACTACTAGTGTTATATCGCATAACACATAATATGTATCGCAGCGGGCAGTCTCATATTATCGTCCAAGGCTTTAGTGGCTCGCTACAAATATTTTAGCTGAACAAATTGCCTAAACATTGTTTGAGCGCAGGATACCAGTGAATATTTGTAATAAAATCACAAATTCATATAGAAATATTAAAGCATTTTCATAGTTTAAATTACATAATTGTTTTAAATTCTTTCATAATAATGATAATGATAATTAAATAGGCTATAGCGGCGTAGGAGCAAAACATTTAACTTTAAAAACGATGGTTGTGAGTTTGAAATGAAGGTGATTAAATTGCGCATGTGGTGTGAAAATTCATTATTTTCAATGACCGTCTCTGGCATAAAAAAAAGTGCTAAGTTGAATTTCGTCACTCAACATGCAATGTCTCAAAATCAATGAAAAGATTTTTTTATTACAAGACATATTTATACTCTAAAATAGAAAATATACTCATTATGTTATGTGAATTAATGATAAATCACTATTATGTAAAAAGACGAAATCCAATGTTGTACTAGGCGAGAAATACTATTCCCTCCCCACTAGGGGGGTCTGAGGGGCCTACCGTAGGGAGGGCAGACACTGGCGGGGGCCTGGACGCTATGGACTCCCAGGCCCTCTCCACGGAGATGAGGTCGGAGTGCCGCTAGTTATTTTAGTGGGTATACCGGGAACGCCTTTACCGGGGAGTCTCACATACCCCTCTCCCGTCCCCCGACGGGAAGGGGGTGCGTAATAGCATTTTTTCCCAGCGATAAAAAAAGGGGAAAAATATTATTACAAAATAAAATAAAACATATCTTAAATATTTAGACACAATTAATTGTATATTTACTGATGCTAGTAATATTAAACTTCAAATATTCATTTCATAAAGGACTACAGAACAGTTTTAGGAATGTTCAATACGTTCACAGATAGTAATATGCTGACAAAAATATTGTTACAGTTTCGTCTTACACGCCGCGTCACGTTATGTAAGTAAAGGTGTTATGTCGTAGTTATTTTTATTTTTATATCAACATTGTTTCTAAATTGACTTTGTAAAAATGACGCTTTATGTATACATGTAGCGTTTTTTGTGAAGCTAGAAGTTTTTGACAATTTAAATAAAAAACGAAGCCTCGAAAACGGCGGAAAGCGGGGACGGAGAAAGCAGGGACTAAGCAACGGAGTGTCTTAACACTAGGTTCCCACAGTTCCTGCAGTTCCCTCTGCCTACCCTGCCATGTGCGGGATAAAGCGTGAAGCTAATAAAAACAAGAGAATAAAATATTAATGTTGTATATATTAAGTGATTATTTCACTTTTATGTTTACTTTAATGGTATTGGTTTGAATAGGCAATAATACCTTCCTTGCGATTGATATATTTATGCTAATCTCGTAAAAATTGCTACAGTTATAATAAAAAAGCTACCTTTTAATACTTTGCTATGGATATAGATAACCATAGTATATTCTAATTTTAGATATATAATGTACATAATATTATAAAAAAATATCTTTCAGTGATTTCTGTGAGGAGCGCGCTACATAAAATTTATCCGTAGCGTCGATTACTACTGCAATAACGCTTAATCAAAGTGAGAGGCAATCGTAGCCGATAGCTACGGCCGTAGCATCGTAGCACGCTCTACGAAATTGTAGACTCGTAGCTAACTACTGTAATAAGAGAAGCGCTACGGCTAGCCGTTAGATCAAGGCAAATATTTCATAGAACTTATGCCATCTATGAATTATTGGGAACTTCAACTTCTTTCCATTTTTGTAATGTTACGATAACTTTTAGAGTATTATTCCCATAACATTATGTTTTAAGACAATTGCGGTAACAATCAGAAAAATATGCATAAATTTATCAAAAACGGTGATGCTTAAAAAATATTTAAATAAAACAAAAAATTTGTACGCAGCGGGACTCGAACCCGCGCCTTCTTGCAAACCGTGCAAGCGCACTACTAAGCCATGCGTTCTTCAAAACGCTGCGTCGAAATTCTTATAAGCTTTATACAACTTATTTCGTTGTTAGCATCTCTGTATTTTTACAAATTTCCGCTACCCAAACATTATTACAAAGTACAATCGTTTGGCGAGAGAGAATACTATTTTTATTAAATATTTAATTTTTATCTTTAGCGTGGATTAATACTTTAAAATAAAAAAAAAAATAAATTCGAAGAATATATAAAATTTAAGACAATTATACAACATTCGCTTATTAAAAGCTAACCAAATAATAATTTAATAAATGATAATTTAATTAATAAAACATACAGTGACAAGTACAAAATATTAATGTTACTTATCAATAAATGTATACCTATGTGTATATATTATAAAAAGACAATTCCCTCTTCTTTTAGTAAAGCTGGTAAAATAATTAATTATTGTTATTTTTAACTTTAATAATAATTAATTATTTGAGAGGTACAACGACAGTTTATAGGTTCGATTCCCACTTGGGGAGAATGGATTATTTATTTTCCATTTTAGTTGCTCTGGTTACCGCCAGCAAGTGCCGCGTTGAGTTCCGTCACTCGATACGCAGTGCGAAAGGTGGAAAGCAGTTAATGGAAATTCGTAACACTAGCATTTCACGGTTAGTGCGGTTCCCTGTACCCACCCTACTATGTGCGGTTTAAAGCGTGAAGCTATATATAATAATAAAAAAATATCATTAAATATTTTTACTTTATTATGGAAACATTTTTAAAACACTTTTATGAAAATAAAAAAAATATATTTTTAGTTTATTAATATATTTTTAATTTACCCAACTGTATTAATTCTGTTCAATCTGAAATGTTTATATTTATTACAAATATCCAAAGAAACAAATTATAATTTAAATTATAATTCGTTAATTTGGCATCGAATGTGGTATCAAATTATTATAAAAGGTTTTTACAAATATTTTGTTTAATGTATTACTGTTAAAAAAGAATAAGTTCTATTTATTTACAAAGTTAGACATTTTTTGTATCGGAAGAGCCAAGAGTACATCATATTCACCCTACTTCCTACTTAAGCAATATTTAGAATAGTATTTGCAGTAAGTCATTAATTCGTGAAACATTTCAATCTACACAACGAATCGCTGAGCCTATATAAGCTTGTACAATAAAATAGGTATATTGAACATGTAGAGTCAACAATACGTAATCAGCTAACAATGTGAGAGTGCAGGTGTTTGTTTCTAATAAATATTCCTTATCAGCCGGCTATTAGCGAGCGGCATAAATGATACTCATCGAAGTTAACACGCATTGCAAGCCGTTAACTATGATATGTGTGAATGCAGCGCTACGGCTCCCATGGAAGCGATTCCTTGCTATCTAAAATACAAAAAATAATTATTTATACAAATGGCCACTTAAAAAAAATATTAAAGACGCTTAGTACTACCTAGTCTTAGAATCTAAGCCATGTTAATAATAATGGATAAACTTACCTTATATTTACTTTATAATAATTTTTATTTAAGCACGAGACCATCTTTACTATTATTATTTTATTAGATTTAAGCTAAAAAATTAGAAACACTTCGAAAACATCATAACTATCGTCGTGGCGCAGAGGCGTAGATGCGCCGAGAGGCGTGGGATCGATTCCTACTGGGGGAAAATGGATTTTTTTATTTCCATTTTCTTCGCTTTAGACACTATGCAAAGTGCGGCGTTGATTTCCGCCACTCAACATGCAATGCTTCGAAGACGGCGGAAAGCAGGAACGGAGAAAGCAGGGACTAAGCAACGGAGTGTCTTAACACTAGGTTCGTATGGTTCCTGCTGTTCCCTCTGCCTACCCTATATGCGAGATAAAAGCGTGAAGCAAAAACAATCATCATTAGACTACGTAATATTATTAAAATATTGAAATATAATGCTTATATTTTGGCTCAAATCGAGTTCAACAATCCTTCCCCTCTGTTTTTTGATCCACTTAGCTAACTTATGTAACAGAGTTTAGAGAGCTCGTTTAAATCGCGGTTACACAGAAATTATTCGAAAATGGCACGTTTCGAAGCAATTTTGAGAGTTGGGATGAGTATTGCCTTAAAAAGGACAACAATAACGATGATTTTGTTTTGTTCGTAAGATTTTTGATAAGCTTTAAGTTACTTTAGATTATCTTTTTAATAACGTGTTTGTGTCATAACGATGTAACTTTGATTCACTCCTTATTTAAGACATATTTGAAAATAATTTTAATATAATATACCTATATTTTACTCGGTAATTTAGTAGTAAATTTCAAAACAATCTCAAAACAATTACAACAATTACTATTTTTACTCAATTTATAGATCGAACGTGTAAAAAATTTTACTCATTGATATCCATACCTTAGATTTCTTAACTTTAAATGCATATATTTTAGAACTCTACACCTTTTAAAACATTAAGTTATAATGTATCCAGATTTATGTTCCACACAGTAACACTACTGTTGACTTCTTTATAAAGTTTTATTTCTAAAACTTGAATATCAAATAATATTGCAATACATAAAGTGTATTCTATAAATATATTTTGTTTTCGTTTAATATATAATTTGTATTTAGTAATACTTTTTTGGCATCACATTTACACAGAGGACCGTCGTGGCGCAGAGGCGCAACATCTGCCTGTAACGCGACGGTTTCTGGGTTCGATCCCCAGTCAGAGAAGATGGATTTTTCTTTTTCCATTTTCTTCGCTCTGGCAAACTAGGCAAAGCGCGGCGTTGAGTTCCACTACTCAACACGCAATGCCTCATAAAAAAAAAGCGGAAAGCGGGGACGGAGAAAACAGGGACTAAGCAACTGAGTGTCTTTACACTAGGTTCCCACGGTCCCTGCGGTTCCCTCTGCCTATCCTGCCATGTGCGGGATAAAGCGTGAAGCTAAAAAAATCTACACAGCATCTAACAGTAAAAGTGTTGGTGTGCAATCTCCACTCCAGGAAATAAATTTTCGATCTCTGATTTGCTCCAGTCAACATGTCTCTCTCTCTCTCTTAAAATAAATACGTGTATTTAAAGTAAAGTTCAGATATAAAAACGGTTTACCTTAAAAGAAACATGGAGTGATAATGAAAAAAATAGTATTTTTAGTACGTTTTATAATATTAAATATATAAATATGTTCGTACGATCTTATATTTATTAGTCTATTCCGTAGTCAAAGTGTCAATTTACTTGTAAGAAAACATCGTCATCATTTCGCACTATAATAGACTGAGGCCCCTAAGGAAGCTTGTCTTCTAAACTGGGTCACAACTCAACGATTAAAGAGGGTGCAACAAAAAAGACAAGTCCTCACAAGTTTCGATACTTTCAGTATTAAACAATGTTGGCTGCATTTTCCGAACATTTCCTCTTGCCGTTCCTTTATGAGAGCTTAAATTTTCTTCAATAATTTCAACAATGCTTAACTTGTTTGAAATATTATCATCGTAAATATATTAACAGACAAAAATAACTTGCTTTTTGTAATAGGTTAAAGTTATTTTAGAATAACTAAAATTTATAGCCATATCGGTAAATTAATATAACAACAACAGATATTTGTTAAGTAAGAACTTAAAATTTGATAATAATCAAAATACTAAACACTTTATTGACACAAATCAAACACAAATTACAGTTTATCTTGAAATAATATGATTTACAGAATTATAATGGGTAAGTACTTATCTCCTCTTAATTAAGTTTACTTGAAAATCACAATAATCGTTAAGTCAAGTTAACATGTTAATATTAGTGACATGGTGTGAATGAAAACCAATTTCGACTCTATTATGTAATTACGTATTCTATGTCGCTCCGTGTCTATTGTAGAGTAAATGTTGTTACAGACTGTGAATATCTTACCTCGAGTGTGGCACGAACGAAATAAATAAATCATATTATAATTCTGTAAGTTATATAAGCAAAGTTTCAAAAAACATCGTAATAACATTTATTAGCTCTATCAAACAAAATAATAAAGAAAAATCAAATTTTTAATATGATATTAAGAAATTTTTGTCTGCGCATATATATATATATATATATATATATATATATATATATATATATATATATATATATATATATATATATATATATATATATATATATATATATATATATATATATATATATATATAGTATGAAGATTAAAAATCATCTCCCTTTCCCCGCGTCAAGCCGCTTCCGGTTACATTATACGTGACATATGTCAAATGCAGATACACGTAAACTTTGCGTACACAAGCATCGTGTGTAAATTACATTTTACTTTATTTATAAACATATTTTTTCCGGCGATGGGCAGAAAAAGTAGAGTAACTTGTCACTTTTGTTTTTACTTTTATAGAAACAGACGTTGCATTCAAGGAGTTTGAAAATAATGTTCTATTTATTTCTTACATTATTCATGTTTCAATTATCGTATTTCATTTGATAAATAATGCTTTATTTTATTTTCCCTCTCCTTCTCTCTCTTTCTCCGTCTCTCTCTCTCTCTTCTTTTACAATTTACTCTTACTATATATCATTCGATTTTTAATATGCCTGAGCTACCTTCTATTTGATGTATCTTTGCAATAAAAATTCAGTCAATTAAGGGGTTAACGCAAATCCAACGAAGAAATCACATATATCTCCATGTCACGTGTGTGTGTGTGTGTGTGAAATCACATATATCTCAAACAAAAATGCAATGATTACAAAGATATATCTATAAAGTAATTACTATAAACATTCAAGAACATAATTATACTGAAGCGTGTCATAAACAGTTTTAAATTAAGTTCCTAGAGCTATTCCAACATTAGCATTTTGCCGCGAGCTTTGATTCTCACTTGTCGAATTAATCTCTATATAACGCTGGTGTCGGTTTTATTCGTTTAATAAAGCTCCCTAAATCCTTTTCCATCGGCTTTGTTATAAATAATATTTATAAAAAATATCGCGTCCATCTAAATAAAAGTATGATGAATGATGTTTAAATGTTAAGGGAAATTTAATAATTTCATTCTATTTTTACCTATCTTGGGATATGCCAGAAATGGGATTTACCATTAAAAAGCTTATATTATGGATTATTAATATTATTCTTACTTAAAATTGAGTTTTGCTATTAATGATAACACACACATACACACACACATACACACACACACACACACACATACACACAAATCTGTACCCTTTCAATTTATGCTATTTGCTATAGGTTATATATTTGCTATATATCTTATCATAAGTATTAATTATGTTAAAGGCGAAGAATGTAGGATAAATATTAATAATAATAAACTCTTATCTTATCTTTACATTATTTTTGTATATTTTACTTCATGTAAGTCATTGCAAAAGTGAGTGGTAAGAGAGGTAAGGGACCTCAGCTGACTTTCGAAAACACATTATCGAAGACACTGGAGGAAGGTCACGTGAGAGTTATTGTACGATATGATTTTGAAGTCGGTTTCAATATTTTTTATCTTTTTCTTTATATTTATTGTGTATATATGTAATTGGAAACATTGATTTAGAATAAATTATCGCCATCGCTTTGTTCTTGTCCACATAATAATTTTCATTATACTGCAGTCATATCTTCAGAGTCTGCCTTCCGCAGACTCCACTTTACGCGATCTTCTACAACCTCAGTAGACAATCTATTGGCTCTCATGTCCTGCGTCATGACATGCAGACATCGCTTCCTTGGCATTTTATTTCAACATATTTCTTAGGCCTATGGATAACAAGGCATGTCATCTCCTAAAGTCCTTATAGCTTATCCGGTACATCACGGACCCCAATCTCTAATGAATGAATTGAGTACGCGGTCGGACACAATAAATATTTGCATGAGCAAAATACTCACATCGGGTATTTTCACAAATGAATTAATCGCATCAAACTTGAAATATCGATGATATTTAAATTTTAAAATGGTATGATTGAATATGATCGATGGAAACATATTGAATAACATTTTAGTCGTTTGTAATTAAGATGTCATTTTTCCATAAATGGATTACTTCAGGGTTGTTTTTATTTTTAATTTATTTTACAATGGGTAGATTTTTATATATACTAAATTATACAAAAAAATAGTTTAAAATTGTAATTAGGAAGTATAAAACACTAAGTAAGGCCAAAAATATAAAAAATAATATATTTGAGACAGCTGAAACTTAATGTAGGAAGTGCTAAAATACGTAAGAAATAAATTTAATTTTCAGTAATCAGATGTATTAGTATCATAATCAATATACTTAAAATAATTATCTAAATTATTGATGTTAGTAAAGACATAAAAAAACAACCAGCAAACGATAAACGAGTTAGTAAAAGAAGGCTCAAATAAAATATCCACATAAGGTTTCTTTCTCTTATGATTTACACGTATGAGATACAGTACAAAGTCATTAAAGATAATGGTATTTCGTCATCCAGACCAGATACCTTTTTATATTATTTTATTTTTTTATAGCTTCACGCTTTAACCTGCATATTGCAGGGCAGGCAGAGGGAACTGCAGGAACCATATGAACCTAGTGTTAAGATACTTCGTTGCTCAACCCTCAAACCGTCCCGTTTACAGGTAGACGTTTACGCCTCTGCGCCACAACGGTCCCTATAAATATGCTTGTAGATTTGCCTATAGTACGTAATACTAGCAAAACTTAGAGTTCCGTGATAGTATCCCTAGTCCTTCATAACTTGAAACTCAAACAGTACTTCGAACTTACTAAGGCAACTGATCAGAAATCAATTTAGAGTTAATTTATATGCAGTAATAGTAGAAGCGAGAAGTATAACAGCGAAAATTTCTCTATATATTGCTAATATATCTCAGCCTGTCTAGAACTATTATTAATTCATTTCGAGAACATACCTCGAACCCTAGTCGTGGTAAACGTCAACGCAATTGCAACAGGTCCCTTCAATTTAAATATAGGTTGCAAGTTCCAGGTGCTTAGAACCTGTTCCTGCAACACGATGGCCAACGCTCACACACTCTTCTCCAAATATTAGAAAAATGCATACACTGCATACTTAGCCCGTTTAATTTCATTATAATTGAATTACAATGTATTATTTAGTTCGGCACTACATTTATTACTATAATTATAAGACTGACCCATTATAACTCATTTCTATGCTACAGTACATTTAAATTTCATTCACATGCCATTTCGATTTCATTTCACGCACTCGCTAGCGAGTATCGAAACGAAAGTTATAATCGTCGTGTATATTTACCCCAATTTCAGTTGTATATTTTTTATTTGAAAACAATGAAAAATGTTGGCGCTCTGAAAATAACAGTTAGCTGTTTTAGAAAATTTGAAAAAGCAACAACCGCTTTTAGTTTATTTTTGAAACTTTTTAATATTTTATTGTTTGCTGACTTTTATAGTGGTTTGGAAAAGCTCAAGCTTTGATGTATTCAAAACGTAACATTGCGTTATGAATTAGTTATTTTACCTACATTTTGTATCTATACGACTAATATTTTGTTAGTGAAAGATTACTTTTCTTTACTTTTCTATCGCTACTCTAGACTTATGAATTACAAATATACAGTTTATACTTCAATTATTTAATTAAATGCACAATTATTGAAACAGTGTGATATTTTGAGTTTTTTCTCTATAATAAACGAACTCTATGCTTTATTTTTTTGCTATTTTCGGCTTAAAGGGTAAATTTAAAAATAAACCTTCCTAATTAGACGTCGTTTCATCTATCTATCTCCTTTTTTACACAAACAAAGAATGATTTATCCCAATTTAAAAAAATAAAACTTATTATAAAATAGATATAATACCAAGTATTTCATTATATTCTTCACTTATATTAATATTATAAATATTATGTACTAATTTTAGTACAATACCGTACATTTCTTCACAGACATATAATTTTACTCTCATACTAATAAATATGCAAAAAGCCCGACAAAGGAGATTCTCGTTGAACTAAAGAGCAGCTGACCATTCGTAACTAAAAGCGAAGTTGTATATTATAGCAGAGGAGCTGAAGTCGAACTTATAAGGAATGTGGGAGTTTGGAGTCCTAGTTTTAGTTAGAGCTTAGGTTTTGTTCGTCTGTTTGTTTGTTGAGAGCCTCTTTGAGAAACTTTCGGGAATAAATGAGGCTGTGGTCACTGTACGGGCGAATGCGGACGTCTTATAGCGATTTCAGAAATAATTATATATATATATATATATATATATATATATATATATATATATATATATATATATATATATATATATATATATATATATATATATATATATATATATATATATATATATATATATATATATATATATATATATATATATATATATATATATATATATATATATATATAAATAAAAAAATATATATGTATATATGTATATATATATATATATATATATATATATATATATATATATATATATATATATATATATATATATATATATATACCACGAGATATAGGCCACGAGAGTGAGTTTTAACCAACTCGACTCAAAACAAAATATGTCGAAATTAGATATCGGGTACAAAATGATTTTACATGTTTTCATTGCTCACCTTACATGTGTGTGCTTCCAAAAGCTTATTTAAATAAATAATATTGTGAACTTGAATTCGAAACAACAAACACCAATTAATAATCAATGAACTATAGGAGCTATGCAGGCGTTTCCGCTTTAGAGAAGTTGTAGTTGGTAATAAATCGTCGCATGACGTCACGAGCGCGACTAACTTCACTAATTACGGTAAATTACCGCTAACTCGCTGTTCAAGAGAAAGCTATATCTTATTTTCAATAATAAGGTATGAATTTTGAATTAATTTCAGTGAGAAAAATATGTATTTTGCAATAATTATTTCAATTGATGATGGTTGGTACTTTTGACTACTTTGTTTTATAGAAGATTATTATTTTTGTATATGTTTAGACTTATATCCACAGGAACCTAGTGTTAGGACACTTTGCTCCACACTTTTCAATACGTGGCAAGTTAACGCCTAATCGCCAGAGCAAATGAATGGAAATGTAAATCGAACCCACAAATCCTCGCATTAACAGGTTACTCCTTTGCGTCACAGTGATCCTCAAAAAAATATTCTCTTATTAAAAAAGATGAAGAGCAAATTAAAAAATAGATTCATTGAGCCTGCCCTTATGCGATATACAGAGTAAAGTAAAAAAAAGAAATACAGTTGATTTCATGGTTTAATAAGACAGATAAATATCTATTAGCTTCACGCTTTATCCCTCACATGGCAGGGTAGGCAGAGGGAACTGCAGGAACCGTATGAACCTAGTGTTAAGACACTCCGTTACTTAGTCCCTGCTTTCTCCGTCCCCGTTAAATATCTAATTGTACAACGTCATGGTTGTCAAATCACTCTCCTCTGTGAACAATTAATATGATTAATTTTTAATTTCTTAGATTTTACACTTCTAGATAAAACGATTTTTTTTACTTGCTCTTCAGAATATATTAGAATAAAAGTTGTCCTATAAAATAACTTATAATATTTTCACATTTTTTTAAAATAATTTTTAAATCATAATTTACACCCAATATATCCACATACTAATATATTAATATTCATTAAGCAAATGTCACGGTACCGCAACATAACGTCACTAAGTATTCACCTCTTGAGACTACACACTATAGGTGAAGGGTTTAAACTGGAGCTCTTTTAAACATGTATTCTACAACTGTTTAATGATATCTCTTTTTTACCGTACATTCTCCTTTGTGTGTCCTCCATTCAACGTGACATTGGCGAAGTAAATTGTGCTCAACTGGCACGCTCGAAACGCCATAATTAAAGAGAAGGAGAAAAGAAGAGACTGTACACAGCCTCATCACTAGCATTTCACGTGAGTTAGCGTACAGTAAGTTTATTACAACAAATTGATAAAATATGATAATTTTTTTTATAGCTTCACACTTTATTCTGCATATTGCAGGGTAGGCAGAGGGAACTGCAGGAACCATGAAACCTAGTGTTAAGACACTCCATTGCTTAATGCCTACTTTCTCCGTCCCCGCTTTCCGCCTTTTTCGAGGCATTGCGTGTTGGGAGGTGGAACTCAACGCCGCGCTTTGCCTAGTTTTCCAGAGCGTAGATAATGGAAATAGAAAAATCCATCTTCCCCGAGTGGGGATCGAATCCACAAATCGTCGCGTTTACAGGCAGACGGTTACGCCTACGACCGTCCTCGATATTTACTTTACAGGGAGCATATTACATTTGGACAAATTACAATAACTACTAATATTATAAGGAATGTGTCCACAACCTTAGAAACAGATTCATAATTTCAAGCGCGGTTCTTTCAGTTTAAAACGGAAAGTTTGTAGTTTGAAGTTGTAATGAAAATATTATTCGCCAATGATTCGGGCAGTTTAGCCTCTTTTGTATTAGTACCCTTTGTAGTCAAGAATTCTATCATTCAAGAATCAGTGACGTCCTCTTGCACCCTTATTTGGTTCAAATTCTCATATTTATGTTTTTATCAAATTCTGATATCTTCAAGAGCTTGTGGGATAGATTTAATAATTTTTTGACTCATTATTCACTTTTCGTCTATCAGGTTGCAAGGTTCAATGATTTCAACTTCAACATGTGATCTGCTTCTGCCCAATTAATCTTATGAACATAAAGGAGTTTGGTCTAGGAATGAAGGGAATGCCGCCATATGTTAAATAAATATTTTTTTTGGAAAATAGTAAAATATATATATAGAGAAGATACGTAATATTTTACATAGCCGTACGAAGTAGTACACACCATGACCTAGCGCTAAGATATTTCGCCACCTTTTGAGGCATTCCTAGTCGAGTGGCGGAACTCAACGTCGCACTTTTGCTTTTTTAAAGCGGAAGCGAAACCAAAGCGAGAGCAAAGAAAATGAAAATATTCTCCTATCACGAGAGATGAATCCGCAAACTGTTGAATCGCGTCAGTCCTCAATTTCATGATTTTTCTTCATTCTTATATAAGTAAATTTGTACAAGAGACATGTGATTAAACATACACTTAGATTCCACAAAAGGTAAGGTAAAGTAAACAGAATAACTAAGACATGGTTGTTAAATCAATTGATATCAATCAATCAATCAATCAAGTTGTTAAATCTATCGATATCAATCAATTAATCAAGCGAAGAAAATGGAAATAGAAAAATCCATGTTCCCCGAGTGGAAATCGAACCCACAAACGCCTTTGCGCCACGAGTTGTATTAATCAAAGTAATATCGAATTGTCGAGCCATGTTTACATATGAATATGTAATGTTTATTTCATTTAATTGTACTTAGATTTTAAAATTTATACTAATATATATTTAATAATTTATTAAATTAGCTTATATATTGTAAAAATTACTTATAAATATTTTTTGAAAGCTTTATGCACATTCGTATTCACATACGTACGATATTGGAAAATTATTTAGTCCAATAAAGATAGACGGCGTTCTATACACGATTAAATTACGTTACGCTTTATTGAAATTCATATTTAAATATTTTACATTGCCATTCAGACCGAGTTTATTTTTAACGCTGAGAACCGTGGTGGCGAAGTAGCGTAAGCGTCTGCTTTTAAACGCGACAGTTTGAGGGTTCGATTTTCATTTGAAGAAGATGGATTTGACTATTTCCATTTTCTTCGCTCTGGAAACTAGGCAAAGTGCGGCGTTGAGTTCCGTCACTCAACACGCAATGCCTCGAAAAAGGTCGGAAGCGAGGACGGAGAAAGCAAGGACTAAGCAACAGAGTGTCTTAACACTAGGTTCATATAGATAAAGCGTGAAGCTGGTTTGCTCTGGGAAACTGTTCTTTATAGGTGTTGATATTACGAAGCACTATAACATTTATAATAACTAGCTGTTCGTAACAAGTTACAAAGTATTGCAAAGAAAATGTAGATAGTTCTCCCCAAGTAAGAATCGAACCCCTAACCATGTCGTTTTATAAACAGATGCTGTAACATTTCTACAGCGAAACAGTGGTATAATTTAAAATATAGTAAAAATAATATATTTTTCGGTTTGTTGAAAATCAATATATTAGATGAAATACACTTTCTTTTTTAAGTTGTACCTCGGTACTGGCATAGTTGCTACACTCCAATGACCAGTCGAAGCGTAGGAGCATTGGATCGTAATAACAAGAACAAACGTTCGCTTTACCTTCTAATGTCAACAAGCTTTGTTTCTATTTTATAGCTATGCAATAGATTTATCGTATAAATAATTGTTTAGGAAGGCTATATATAATGAAATAAAGACCTAAATATTATTACTATCGAATTGTCTTTAAATAAGAGTATTTAGCACTTTATAAGGTAATTATAGATTTTGTGACAAACAAAAATGCTGCTGTTATGGCAGAATCACTTAATCATTCATTTCCCAGCAAAATATGTTATAATACCATTTACATTTAGTTAAACGCTAATTGGCGTCTCTGAGAGTGACTGTAACGATGCTAATTTACGTTATTACGATACCTAGTGGTCTCTTTACGAGCTATGTAAGTTATATAGTAAGTTATACTGCGGTAATTATATAGTTGAGGACTCGAGTACTCGTGGAGTAAACTTGGCTAATGAAATACTGACACGTCTCTGTCTTTAGTAGATGGATGTTGAATGGATAAAGTAATCGATGCTACTTTTATATATATCCATAGACTGGAAGAAGAACTAGAGGAATTGATTTAAAAGAAACAATGCATTAAAATGGAAAAAAATCGAAGTTAATCCCACATGTTAAAGGTTAGGCAGTCATAGAATAGCAATCATGGAAACTTAGTGTTGAGACACTCCGCTCCCTTGAGTGGGAATCGAACCCACAAATCGTAACGTTTACAGCTTAATATCGTAAACAATAAAATAACGAGAATTCACCGAACCAGCTATATGAGTACTAAAAGTTTTATTTCTTTAAACTTGTTCAGATAATTAATTATTTAACAGTTGGAAAAACTTAAATCAATTCTGTAGTAGTTGAGAGTTAGACGACGGAAACTTCTATTACAAGGGAAACTAAAATGTGACTCACTTAGTCTTACTCGTGTAGTGTTAGTTGTGTTTTATTATATTAATAGTCTTCTACTCACTCAAGTTGGGTTTTTTTTAATTCTATTTTTTATTTCTTGAGTGGAGAATGTCCTTAAATACTTAAAATCATTCATGGGCAAATTTTGTGACCTTAGTTTTGGTATTCTTCTGTTTTTTTTTATAGCTTCTTGCTTTATCCCGCAGGGTAGGAAGAGAGAACCGCAGGAACTGTGGAAATTTAGTGTTAAGACACTTCGTTCCCTACTTTCCGCCTTTTCGAGGCAATTCATGTTAAGTGACAGAACCCAATTCGGTGTTTTGCGCAACCTAGTAGCCAGAGCGATGAAAATGAAAATGAAAAGTCCATCTTACACGAGTGGGAATCGAATTCACAAACTGTCGCGTTTACAGGCAGACGGGACGCGTCTGTGCCACAACGGTCCTAAAATTATTATTATAATCTGTATCTCTATTACTAATTTTAAATGCACAATATTAATATATTTAATTACTACAATGACAATTTGTATGTACGCTGGAATAAACGCTATGAAATAATCTTAATTTTCTTATGATATATATAGACACTAGACATATATAACTTAGCTTTATGCTTTATGGGGCCGCTGCACCAGTTAGAGGGAACGCTATACGCTGTTCGGTTCATGCATATCTCTTTCACCTCTTCCCACTACTAAATTTGATTACTTTCCTGAAAGAAGTTATAAATGGCTAACAATTTTTTTTTTGTTTTTTTTTTTTTAGCTTCACGCTTTATCCCGCACATGGCAGGGTAGGCAAAGGGAACTGCAGGAACCATAAGAACCTAGTGTTAAGACACTCCGTTACTTAGTCCCTGCTTACTCCGTCCCCACTTTCCGCCGTTTTAGAGGCATTGCGTGTTAAGTGGCGGAACTCAACGCCGCGCTTTGCCTTAGATGCCAGAGCGAAGAAAATGGAAATAGAAAAATCCATCTTCCCCGACTGGGGATCGAACCCAGTAACCGTCGCGTTACAGGCAGACGTTGCGCCTCTGCGCCACGACGGTCCTCTTATTTTATATTTATAAAACGCATATTAGAGATATTATATTAGAGATAAGATATTCGATAATTAATTAAGTACAAATAAATCGTGTTTAGTTGATTGTTTCCGTAACACAATGCAAATAGTATCATTGGGATCGGTTAGCAGTATTCGTGCGTGTCTCGCACCTTACTGTATTTACCATTCAATTACTTAATATGAAATAAATATTTACATAGTATATTTCACGCTTTTGTATCGAACGTCGAGTAGTAAAGACATTAAAGAATTAAGTCTCCAGCAAGTTGTTATTTATTTATTCAACAAGCTAACACTACTTACCAACTCTCCGATTGGAAACCGAACCTACAAACCGTTGGCTTACAAGCAGACGCTTTGCCGGTTCTCATAATATATACATATATACACATACGTCATAAAATATTTTAATCAAGAACTTTATTATATTCTAAGCTGTATATTCAAAGATTCTTTCCAAATCATAGTACATAGTATATATATTATGTTATGTTATGTTACTATAATATGTTGACCTCATTGCTACGCATGAAATGTAAAGAATGAAGCGCGTCAATTCGATTTTATTTGTTTTTAATTAGAGAAGCCCGCGTTGGTTATTGTTACACAATCAAAACAGAAAATTAAAATATTTTGTTCAATAGAATTTGCTGCAAAATAACTTGCTTCATTAAATTGCCTGAAACTTTAGTTTTCCAATATATAGATCTTTTGTATATAAAATGATAATTTATGTGATCATAAATTAAACAGTTTTACAGATTTTAAAATATAAATTGACCTCGAACTATTTGACCAATCATATTATATGTGGTTCAGCTTAGAATAGACAAGCGTGTGACGCGATCAAGTGTGTAAGTACACTTATATATAGCGAGGAGAGCAACGCACGTCACAACTTAACGTCGATCGACTTCGACATATGTTTAGCAGAATGGCATCAAGCTTGCTAGTAGACTTGAATAGTAGGTTGGGAGTTGACGTCGTTGCACAATGCACAAATGAGAGAGGCAGTACACTTTGCGCAAACGGAAACATTACGAAAAAAACAAGGCAAATTTCGAATTAAAATTTTATTAAGTTCTTAAATTTACAGGACAGGTAGTTTGACAAAAATTATTTCATTTTATACCGCCATAATCATATAGATGTACATAACAAATAGTAATACATATACAGCGTTAAGGGCCGTCGTGGCGCAGAGACGTAGCGTCTAACTGTAAGCGCGCAGCGTTGAGTTCCACCACTCAACACGCAATGCCTCGAAAATCGCAGAAAGAAATACATATACAATAATATATATGCAACGGCAATTAGTCAAGTTATATTTATTGCCGTCTAAAATCCAATAATTAATAAGCAAATCTACAAAAAACTTAAAGCATTTACTTGGTCAAGACAGTGAGCGCTACCGTATACCGTACAGTACAGTGCGGCGCGCGCTTCCCGCGGCAGTCGAGCGGCGCTCGCCTTAGTGCTTGGACCACAGCATCCGCTTTACCTCTGTGTTGATCTTTTGATCTTGTGACGTGTAACAAAATAATATAATATGGTGATTTACTGTGAGTGTGTGTGAAATTCGGGGCTGCGTCGGAGAGCCGGCACCGCTCGAGGTATGTCTCATACCTATATACGGAAAGATATGATTTAGTTTCTAAGTTTAGGGGGTTGAGAAGTTTTCATTACAAATTACAATAAGTTTTCCCAGTGATAAATTTTTGATTATTACTAGAAATATGTAAAATGTCTGCTTACACATTTAATAGAAAGTAATAAACTAGGTAAAAAGAGCTTATTCGGCTAGATTTTATAGATCTAGCTAAGTTTTGCAATCTGTCAATGTTCACAATTCTCGTTCCATTTCAGTTAATTAACACACACACACATATTATGTCATAGAGTTAGTAGATTTATCTCCAGCTATAAGCTCCACTGTACTAACTTACGTGAGCGCTATGTCGCCAGTAAATTTTCACAAAACGGTAAATTCTGACCCAGAAGCACTTTGACGTTTAATTCACTTTCCTGTGATACGTACATTTATTTAATTAGGTTTTACTTACATTACGAAATTTTTTTAATTTAATTCGTGTATTTTAAATTATTATGCGGTACAAAAATGAAGCATTCAATTAACATAACCGTATTTAATAAAATAATAATTTCGTTTACATTACCTTTAGTTGGCAGATATTTTAATGAATAAATGTTACGGTTTCAATATTTTATATAATTGCGAGTACTTTATGTTTCGTTAATATTTTATGAAGCAATATATGTATTTATATGTTTAAGCAAAACTCTGACATCCTACTTTATATACACGTTATATGTAATTGTAATATTGTGATTTGGTTTTAATATGACTTTTTTAACATTAGTTATATAACTATTTTAATTTAATCTCATTATATCAGTTAGTCCTGAAGTGAATGTTGTACAAACACTTAGCTCACATTACTTGACAAATATACCACGAACTTTGTTGAAACTTTGTTGAAATAATGATTTACTTTCAAAATGTAGGTTATATTAAAAACGGTTTAATGAGACATCATTAATTTAATGATTTAAATTTGATTTCAAATAATGAATTGACAACTTCATAATGTCATACACGCGTGTAGGGAATCGAAACAATCATCTAATTCACCAAGTTGCAGGATTAACAGAGACAACTTTCTCCATTCTTCGCCTATTTTAAGTAAGTTCTTCATTGAATAATAAAACCTAATTCACTTACTAACGAGCATCCTTATATAGGTGTAAACCCATCATCATCATCATCCCAGACATTATTCTGAAGCCGGCAACTACATATAATAATATATATATATATATATATATATATATATATATATATATATATATATATATATATAATATATATATATATATATATATATATATATATATATATATATATATATATATATATATATATATATATATATATATATATATATATATATATATATATATATATATATATACATATATATATATATATATATATATATATATATATATATATATATATATATATATATATATATATATATATATATATATATATATATATATAATATATATATATATATATATATATATATATATATATATATATATATATATATATATATATATATATATATATATATATATATATATATATATATATATATATATATATATATATATATATATATATATATATATATATATATATATATATATATATATATATATATATATATATATATATATATGTATATATATATATATATATATATATATATATATATATATATATATATATATATATATATATATATATATATATATATATATATATATATATATATATATATATATATATATATATATATAATCCTGATTTCAATCACTTACCTCACATTTTAAATGAGTACAAATTGTATGAATGAATGAGCTTCAGAAAATTAAAGTTGCCATTGATTGCTACTAATCATAGCAATATATAATTCATGTAAAAGAAATATTAATTCACGAACATAATAAATCCAAAGATTAGCATTTCTAGAGCTAAATTTTGCGGTTTTACTTTAAATGCTAAAAATTAAAAAATGGAGAATGGAGTGTCTTAACACTACGTTGAGGCTCCGTCTGCCTACCCTGAAACACTTGGGATAAAATAAGAAGATTTTCGTAAACTATGTATAAAAGCTTTGTCGTTTCGTTTGGTAAGACCGTTCTTTTAGTAATCTCTTGTACATTTAGCTACGACTAAACTTTAATCGAGGAACACTTAGCCGTAATAAATGACAGTTTTATAACTTAAATTTTAAAACTTTAGTTTTTCTATTCCTGATTTAAATTTAAAACTATTCTATTATTTAATATTGATGTACAAAATGCAATTTCAATATGGCTAACTAAACTAAACACGCCGGTCGTGATTGATGAATTATTGATGATATGAATAGATGAACATTTACATTCATTACATAGACGGCTGTTCAGTTTGGTTAAACGATGCCCTGGATCTCTATATGTACGTAAACGTCCACACCGTCGTGTCACAGTGGTACAAACTTAGACTGTAAGCATGATAGTTGTAGGTTCAATCTCCATTTTCAGAGATTTCTAATTATTCTATTTAATTTTCTGTTAAGACAAGTTTAAAAGCATATTAAAGTAATTTTTTTAATAGTTGCTGAAATCGTAAATCAAAATGATCTATCTCAACATTGTCTCTGACACAACACACCGTGGAAGACGCTGAAACTCTAAAGTCTTTAAGCTTCGGTATTTAAAGTGACATTTACAAACGCTTAATATTACTTACAAATGAATATATAATATTCTTTTACAGAGGAGCTTTTGTATTGAAAATATATAATTAAATTAGATTTTCGTTCAATTTATAGCTTCTTTAAACGTATGTAAAATAATAAGCTACGAAAGCTCCAAATAATTAGTATTTATAATAATTAGGAAACGTTGCACCTTAACAAGCTTTGTATTATTCAACTTACATCACCTACTTCTTTTGTAATATTTAAATTTTAATTTGTTTCAAAGCCTTTGTTCTACATTTATATGTTTTATGTCTAGAATTGTTGTTACAATCTATGTAAACTTAACATCCAAAGTCCGTTCTCTACGTCAAACAGAAAATACTTACTCTAAAAGTTTGTATGAGTGCTTTAACTAAGTGAGATATCTTAATTTATTTAATAATATATATATATATATATATATATATATATATATATATATATATATATATATATATATATATATATATATATATATATATATATATATATATATATATATATATATATATATATATATATATATATATATATATATATATATAGATATATATATATATATATATATATATATATATATATATATATATATATATATATATATATATATATATATATATATATATATATATATATATATATATATATATATATATATATATATATATATATATATATATATATATATATATATATATATATATATATATATATTATATATATATATATATATATATATATATATATATATATATATATATATATATATATATATATATATATATTAAAAAACTATATATAAATTAAAATATTTGGTAGAAAATGGCACTACACACTACAAATAATTGACACTTTTTGTAATGTAAAGATAATCTCACAAACATACATTAAACTAATTGAATTTAACTTAATATAATATAAGAAAAAGCTCGAAATAAATTTCCTAATGGAGACTTAAACTGGCTGATACCTTTTTATAATTTAAGCGAGACTTAACTTCGAAGAGATGTCTGAACAAAGACCGTTTTTATATTACTACAATAACCAAATACGAAGACATTTCTGTATAAAATATATATCACCTAAGTATTGGAATATATTATATTTTGTTTTATAAGAAAAATTGTTGAAAATAGTATAATTTATGGTGATTAAATCTTAAATAACTTTACATGTATTGTGTGTTTATATATATGTACATATACATATATATATAAACATATATACATATATGTATATATAAACATATACACATGCATATAGTCAGGCGTATATCCCAAAAGTAAAATTTCACTAACCACTTAAGTTTTTACTAATAAGTAGACGAATAATAATAGCAAGTAATAAATTATGTTTATTCTATGAATCAGAAGCCACAGATCGATGCAGTCCTCCATAACAATTAGTAAATAAAAGGTCTTCAATACACAATATCGTGATTATCCCGAGCTTATCTCATTAAGGAACTACAAGCTTGAGTAAATATTTTATTAGTTAGTATATTTTTCTTTTATAAGTTATTAGTTTGCGAAATAATAGCAAGTAATGAAATTTGAAATTTTACAATTGTATTTAAGTATTTATGGGAATAAGATTTGTTTATTTTGGTATGGACTGAACCCACAATCGCCTAACTGCAATCAGAAGCTTCCACAGATCCACTGTGCAGTAACCAACTGTATATTATTATTGACAACTTTATATAATTATGAAACATTTTAAAACCAAAACTAATAGTACTTTGTATGAACCACACATATTAACCCATTTTTTTTTACTTGAAAGAGGTATAAATATTTAGAACATTTTGTACTAAGTGACTGCTATATATATATCGGTTATCTACGCCAGTATACATAAATCAAATACAAATAGTGACACATACTTTTAAAATCGATATTAATTCTGAATAAGCTTTACATACAATATAGAACATTTACTCTCTGAATGAAAAGATTCGTTTAACTTTTTGAGCAAGACCGATGTGTGACCGACGACCGTACAAAGAAAGTAGATTAAGTAAGATTAGTTCCCATACTGTAATACAAATTCTGTATTGGATTATACTACGAAGGTATTAGAACCATTCTTATATGTTATAAGACCTAGTGGGTGCTTAGTATTCCATGTCTTACATTTGGATGCTTCTGGACCAAATTCTTATAAGAGTAATTTGATAAATTATATGATATACGTAAATTTTTCTCTTAAAATAAATATATAAAGTAAAACTATATCAAAAACGCAGTTTTGCAAAATACAAGGGGTCACATTACAATAAATGTATAAATCAAATGTTAAGATCCAATTGCCGTCCGCTCGCCCTTCGCTGTGCGCTTTACTTCTGATGGTAATACAATAGACTCGCGTCCCGACTGACTGAGCTGATTCGATAATGAACTTCAATACGACAATCTCAATGTACCGAACAAATCTGATCATTCGCCTTTACCCTTTTCTATGTAATATTTAATATTTATTTCAATGATATGTTCTTAGAAAGGAGTTTATTCTGATAGTAAAATGCCTATATTTTTTATTTTACTCGTTTTTATATTAATATTATCATTATGTAATTTACAATCTTGGACCTAAAGATACCTTAAAGCAAAAATTTTAAGAAATTAATAATCATACTAGAAATAGGCCTAAACTTACAGCGCCCATAACTAGATTGCAAAAGTCTTTAAGCTTTGGTATTTAAAGTGACATTACAAACGCTTAATATTACTTACAAATGAATATATAATATTCTAGAAGAGTCCGCAATTCTTTCATGGGACAATGTGTTCTCTTTTTTTCAATAGAATATATTACAATTTATGAAAATTGCGAAGAGACGTTTGCGTTAAAGGTTGGCACCTTGGGTATGAGATGCTCGCTCCAGTTTGTTTCAAACGTGTCATTATAGTGTTAAATCATATGACATGACAATTTCACCTACATCGACGACAAAAAGAACGATTAAAGCTGATGCGAGATTAAAAATAACTCTAAATATACCCTTTAATATCTCTAAATATACCCTTTTTTAAAAAAAATATTTACAAAAATTGGAAAAGAAATGTATTTTTATAAAAGTTGAAAAGAAAATATTGTACGTGCAATCCTATATTTACATAAGCTAAACATGTGACATATTATATTTAAGGTATCAAAATCCTCGTTTACAGGAAGGTGTTATTTATTCGGGCGCTCGCTACATTTAGCAATATTCAAGGGATAAATAGATACGTAGAGGTCTCTCTGAAGACACCACATGTTGTAGGTTTATAACGATTTTACATTATTATTGTATGTTACAAAATATTATATCTTGATGAAATTTTTTCTTTGAGAACCGTCGTGGTGCAGAAGAGTAGCGTTTGCCTTTAAACGCGAAGGTTTGTGGGGTTCGATTCCCTCGAGGATAGATTTTTCTATTTCATTTTCTATGCTCTGGCAACTAGGCAAAGCGTGGCGGTGTCTTCCTTGACTTAGCATGCCTCGAAGAAGGCTGAAAATGTGGAACACAGTATCTTAGCACTAAGTTCCTATGGTTCCTGCGATTCCACCTATCCTGCTTTGTTTGGGATAAGAGCAAGAAGCTATAAAAAGGTTTTTTATGACTATATATACTTTTCACAACCACTAATCATTAACCACTATATATATATATATATATATATATATATATATATATATATATATATATATATATATATATATATATATATATATATATATATATATATTAATTATGTTCAAAAAGTAGTTTTTCTTCTCTTTAACAGCGAAATCATAAATGTAGAAAACACTATTGCCTAAGTTATACATAAACCAGGTACATACACACATGGAATTTTGTATTTAAGAAAATATAGTTTACTTATGTTATACAATTTATTTTAACACCCAAGCCTAGTCCCATATCCTCAAAGTGTCGAGAGGTAAGCCTGGTCACCCTGACTCGTCCCAAACACCCTTTATAACGTGATATAAATATTATTTACACCAAAACTCGCCTCCCCATTACACTGAAGCGACACTATTGCGTCGGCTTTCTAAATATTTAAAGAGATAAGCAAAATGCTTGGACCATTAACCTTGCCTTTCTTCCTCGGAGAGGAAATGTAAGGTGATATCTTGATTCAGGTATCGCATTAAATCATGTGTGCTTTATGCTTAGTATTTATTTAAATACTAATACATATAACATATTATTGAGGGAAATGATAATTTAATATAAAGAAAAATATTAACGATTTTACCAAAATCAGTGATGTACACAATATTAATACCAGAAATTGACATAAAATTACTGCGCCTGTAACTAGACTACATCACATCTGCAATTATTTCATGGGATAGTCTACTAGATGGTTCTACAATAGGATCCCAGAAAACGTCCAAGATTGTTCTATATCACAATTAAAAAAAACGACGTTTGTGAAACGACGTTTGAGTGCTAAATGTTACCATATTAATGAATTCGAAATTGGTAACACGTCTTGAGAATGAAGTGCTCGCTCCAATCTGTATCAAGAGTATTATTGTCACTAATAACAATTGTTAAATTTAAACTTTTAGCAAATAAAAAAATAAAGAAAGTCCCGCTGAGTTTCTTGCGCCGATTCTTTTCAGGTCTGAGGCATTAACTTTAGCGAACTGGTGGTAAATTAAGTAAATTATTTGACGTTCAATAAAATTTTTTGATTTTGACTTTGAACTTGATACAGATGGTACTTAGCTGTATACTCGATTTCAGATCGAAGCCACAAACATTTTAAGTGCGGCTTCGATCGGAATTACGTAGAGTTGACTTTAAAGTAGCAGTAAGCGAAGAACGGAGTGTCTTAACTCTAGGTTATCTATACCTATATTATTACTTAGCGCTTAATAAAAGCACTTAGCTACAATATTTTCCTTTCAATATTTATATATCTTCTTCTTTTCGTCTTTATTTTGAACATTTATAAAACTTTAAATCTGTTAGTATTCACAATTCACTCGTACTTTGAATGAGAAACGCGAAGATAAAAATAGAATAAAAAATTATGAAAGTGGTGAATGTGTACCGCATTATTTATAATGTAGTTTTTATTTTAAAGGGCACTTTGATATAAATATAGTTTGAAAAATGCTGAATTATTTTAGTGAAACGCTACGTGTTTATATTTCATTGATATTTACGATGTCTGTGACGTCACAATATATAAATTAGGAAGCTTTCGAGTGCGCTTGTGATGCAGTTGAAATTCCTCTGCGTGGTGATTTTTTTAACTCCTTAAAATATGTCACTCATTTGGATAGCTATAACGCGATATTGGGTTGTGTAATTCAGAATATAATACATTTACAAGTAAAAAAATCAATTTAAATGAATCTCGTGAAAATGTCAGACACTGCCCAGTCTGTATATATAGATATCAACTGATAAGTGTAAACTTCTAGGTTTTAGGCTTCATTTCTGAATAATCCATTCAAATAAATGAAAGCCTGAAATATATAAAAAACATATACGGTATTAGAAGCTAATTCAATATATTTCTATACATAACTTTTATTTAATATGGGAACTAATCTTACTTAATCTATTTTCTTTGTACGGTCGTCGGTCACACATCGGTCTTGCTCAAAAGTTAAACGAATCTTTTCATCCACAGAGTAAGTGTTCTATATTCTATATAAAGCTTATTCAGAAATGATTTCGATTTTAAATATATTTCTTCTCATGTTATATTTGATTTCATTTATATATATTTGCCCAGACAACTAGAATAGTGGACTTGAGTTATTGACGTCATTTGCCTGGTAAAATGTAGGTACAACTGATAAACTATCAATGAAATTGAATTTACAATAATAGCCTCACACAAAGATAATACGTAAAATTTCAAGATTAAGAGTTCATAGAATATTAGTTTGTGAGGCTTGTGAGTCAGTAAGCAGGGAACTGTGATGACGCTTCTACACAACCATTTAAATTTCAAAACTTTAATTTGCTGCCCTTTAGATTTTCTCTTCGATTTTATAGAATTGAGGATAAACATAATTGACAGCTGAGTACGTGTCAATTATGGTTATTGCCATTTAGTAGTATGTAACAAAAAGCCATTTAGTATTAAATAGTATATAATATTTTTTCCTTCTCTAAATGAGAAGGTTAAGTGTAGAGAAGGTAGAATAGAGCGGCAAAATCTATTTTAAAATTACAATCATACGTTTACGATTCTGCTATGAAAAAAACGTAATATTTCGAAAATATGACGGCAAATTACAATTCTACTACATATTTTTTTACTTTCTACAATTTCTACTGTAATTAGAATATAATATATGCTCTTAAATATATAAAGTGATTCGTTAAAGAGTTCCCAATGTCTCTCGAACAAAGTTTTAATGGCTATAACACGTCGCGGTATAAATTGGGTAAAGTTTAAAAATATCGCTTTCCCCCGACATGGGTTTCCGTTAAGTGATCCTATAATTTATAGGATTATCACTGGGATCGCTTAGAATTCGCTCAATGTAATTATAAGTCCATGGTAATAATGAAAATCTAGGCAAAAATTTTGTAACATGTTATAGTAAAATGCATTATTAATATAGGATCTTTTAAATACTGGTTATCTAGTGCAATCAGCCACGTATTAAACTTTTAGTTTTTAATATTTCTAAATTTAACGCCAATTTCAAAGCCGAAATATATAAAAGTTATAATATAAAGTTCTTGTAATTTCATATATGTTCATAAGAATAGTGATATATGTTTATTTTTTATCAATACGAGTATTACTCTACATCCGTAGAAACAACACAAATATTGTCCAATCATTAGTTTTCTACTTCATACAGAAGGATAACGTAAAAAAACATCATCAATCCCAAACAAACGTTCCAAATCTAAAACAGCAATGCGTATCTCCAATAGTAAGCTTCATTAGCCTTCAAGGATTTTATTAAGCATAAACTGGGGACTTCATAAAACGTAGGCTCGAAGTGTTCAGCGGATGCTAGAGCGATTACATTCTCATCACGTAGCAATGTGATAAACTGTGATATCCGAGACGCTGAGATTGTTACAGTATCTGATAAATGGATAGTAAAGGTCTGGCAATTTTAGTTAGTACTTTACTATAAAGTCTATTTAAATGCATGGCCTTGGACTAACGGTTATTATTAGTATTTGGTTCAATTTGCTATTTTAGCTTGAAATTATAAGGCGAACTATAGATACAATTTTGGGGACTCATTTTAGAATAAGAAAATATTATAATATAAAATATATTTATATTATCAAAATACAGAATGTCGATGTTCTTATCACCGTAAATCGAAGCACAAAGTTTACTGTTTTTATAATCTTAATATCAATTGTACCCTCTTCCCCCCTCACTGTCTCATATATTACCTGCTTATGTTACCTCTTGGGATTTAAGGTGTTTATTAAAAAATTGATCCAATGCTTTTTGAGTTTATTAAATACAAATAAACATACAAATCTATCCCCTTTATAATATTAGTATTGATTTACAAATCTAAAATATGAAATATAATTTTGTAATAAAAAATATATATTCTATTACGGGTTACGAGTTACGATACATCAACTCGATGAATAATATAAGCAATCTATTTTACTTTGAACGAACGTACTAAAGCCATAAAGTCGTAAGATGTTATGTTTTTATGATTTCGAATCTCACTTCGCTTGAAAATTAAATGCTAGCTCCGACTTTGAGATCCAAAAACCTTTTCTTTTCGTTACTGACTACATTTATGATTTATCTTAGGCCTTGATTTATAATTCCAATGCCTTTGTATTCATAGGTATTGTTTTTAGTTTTTATCTTTTACTATAACTATTGGTTTTATAGTCTAGTTTTTTACTTTTTAACGGCATTAATGGGACAGTGTTTGTGGGTTCAATCCACAATAAGTAGGGGTGAAATACTTTTATTTAATATAACGTATAGCATTTTAACAATAATTATATTAATATTTTATTGACATAAGTGTATACAGTTATAATATCAGACTCCCCAACACAGGCGCAAGTTAAACCTATGTTGCGGGTATTAGTTCTTCTCCTAAAGAAATGGCACATATAACCTTATGTTAAAACAAATACATATTTATAATTAAAAAAGGTTTATTGTGTATATAATTTTATGGTTATTAAGTCATCCTTATTTAAGTTATTTTTACGGTTATTAAGACTTAACATATATTTAAATCTTGAGTTTAGTTAACATACAAAAGGTTTCTTTTTGTCGTCAATATTATAATTCTGTTTTTGTTTTTTAGTTGCTATAACTGTGGCCTGACGACAAAGCGTCTGACTGTATACGCGGGAGATTGAAATATTTTTATTTTTTTAAAGTATTAGTACTTACACACTAAGTTTAAACAACATACTTAAAATCTTCCTGAAGAGATGCTAACAACGTTATAATATGTTGTAAAAAAACATATAAGAATTTCGACCCAGCTTGATGAAGAACGCATGGATTAGTGATCAGAGCATTTGAAATAAAGCGTACAAATCCTGCTTCATTCATATTTCTAATTTTTTCTTGAAATATTTCCCATCCCATATTTTGACGATGTGTATTTCCGATGTGTATTTGTGTATTTCCACTCGGGAAAGATGGACTTTTCTATTTCCATTTTGTCACTCTCGCAACTAGTCAAAGTGCGGCATTGTGCGTTGAGTTCCACCACTTAACACGCAATGCCTCGAAAGAAGCCTTCTTTCGAGGCAGGAAAGCAGAGAACGGAGTGTCATAACAGGTTCTTGGAGTTCCCTCTGCCTACTCTGCGATGTGCGGGATAAAGCGTGAAACTATTAAAAAACTCCCTTTTTCGCTACCAAACAAAGCACGTTATTTTATTCTGCTACTACAGTGTAGAAAGAGGATACAAAGTGCTTTAACATAATAAGCGTATACATATAACTTTATTATGTCCTAGTATAGTCCTATTGGACTCAATATGTATGTGCGAAAGCTTGTGTTCATAAAAGTATTGTTTTTATGTATTATTTTACTTGTACATTGCTATGTATGAATGCATCATAATTTGATTGAAGTAATTGGACCGTGTCCAAAAGAAATAGATTCAAATCCTTTTACAGTCAGATTTTAAACGAAAACAATTTTTTTATAATGAACATGGTTTTTATGTTTTCTTTTATACTTCCATCTAAGATTGACAACACGCCTAAAAAGCTAGGTCCGTGTCAAAAGAGAGTCAACAATCAAGAAAGCACCACATGGTATCTAGAATTCAGGAGAATAGCGAAGAACGGAGTAAGTGAATGTTAAATTACATACGATATAAAGCCTAAAAATATATTAACTTTTCCAAGTATCCCAATATATCTTAAAAACGAACTGAAAAGCAAAGCACAATGGGAAATTCACGTTCAACGTTAAATAAAAGAAACGTTAGCAGAACTCGATGTCTAATAAAGTAGTCAGCTTTAAGCTCGACTAATCTACCGTCCGCTAGTTAGCGAGTAGCCTCGACTAGTACTACCGCCGCAGTAATTACGCGCGCACATCGAGCCTAGATTACGTACATGACGTTTGTTTGCTTTGGATCATTGTACGTGGGAGCCAGGAGTTATTTGGATCAGAGATCAAGATGCTGCGTCACGATGCAGCTGTATCTAAAATCTCTTCAAATTTAAGAATATAGTATTAAATATTTTTCATTATATTATATTTGTATATCATTATAATGAATATCAATAAAATGTTTTATAATTCATCATTTCTTTACCATTTGAAATTTGGACAGCACAAGACTGTCTATTAAGATGATTTATCAACGGACACGTCTACAGGTTCAGTACAAACGATTTGTACGTGGAAAAATGTGACGCAATAGAGGATGTGTATCAATGTGCTAAATGAAATAGATACTAATATTCCAGAGTAGGAGATTTTGTAAAAAGGCACTTGTCTTTTTGTTGTAACAAGGGCACTTCAGGCGAAATGTAGAGTTATGCTTGAATTTTTAAAAGTATCACTTTATTTATGCAAATACAGTTCAGAATGCCTATACGGTAATAATTTTATTTATTTACTAAATAATACTAACCACTTTATGAAACTATACAACATAAAATTTTATTTTGGGCGACCAATTAATTGTTAGTAAATTAAACTTACCAGCAAAGTAGAGCAGTTTTTGTAAAACGAATACGTAATGAAAATACAACCTCATACTACCTCCTACTGCCCACTACAGCCCTACACAGCCTCCTACAGCCCCATAAAGCCTCCTACAGCCTCATACAGCCCCGTATAGCCGCCGGTATAATCAGGCAAGTGCACTCGGCATTTATCAACAGCGCAATGTTGCGCAATTTTTCACTCTACGTTATAAATGAGTCCAGCTTAATGAGGTTATCAAATTTGTGAAATTATTAACGGATGCATATTATTTAATATATTATTTGCATATTTTACGTTTCATATACAATACGAATCGATCACGAAGGCAGTGAGTTCAAGGCGAGTTCTTCTTTTTTAAATATATATATACACATATATATATATATATATATATATATATATATATATATATATATATATATATATATATATATATATATATATATATATATATATATATATATATATACACATACACACACACACAGAGTAACTGCTTTAATGTCATCCAATTTGTCATTTGCTTTGCTTTTTAATAAATAGCAATGAGTGTAAAGGAACAAATTGATAAAAAGTTTTCATGTAAAAATGTTGAATTCTCGCTCCTTGGACGTAACCAATTAAGCCACGTTGAAACTTTTATACTGTTGTTACAACTGTTATTGTTTTGCTGAACAAACCGGTGCTGGTGTAGTCATGTTGGTTTTGGATTTTAATAGAACTTAGTGAAACTTACTTTAAAATATTATAAAACTAATAAAATACATATAATATTTTAATACCGGAAGACTGTCATGGCGCAAAAGCCTAGCGTCTGCGTGAAAACACGACGGTTTGTGGGTTCGATTCTCATTCGGGGAAGATAGATATTTTCATTTCTATTTTTTTTGCTTTAGCAAGAAGGCAAAGCGTGGCGTTTTCTGCCACTCAACACGCATTGCCCACGATACCTGCTGCGAGATAAAGCTTCAAAATGTAAAAAAATATTATAACAAACTAAGTTAGACCCATGAATAATATAGATACAGCTGGCTAGTGTCTGCTATACAAGTAACTGTATATAATCAACTTATTTTAATTTACAAGGAACTTCTGTACCGAAAACATTGTGTTATCTACTGTACAGTACTTTCAAAAACAATGTATTACAAGTCGAGGTATTCGAGTCACGTCTCATAGCACTATCGCGTATCGCACCGCGCTTGATACTGGCGCTGCGAAATAAAACTACTTTCTAAATGTACGTATGTAACATAGAAACTCAATTATACTTAGTTATTAATTAAATTTCCCTTTTGCGATAGTTTTTATTAAGGTAATGTACTTGTAGAATTTTCTTTGTGTGTTTTTACTTATTTGCGTGCAAAAAACGTGTATTATTCCATATTTTATAGCATCTTAATAATGAACGTTTCTGTTACTGGTACCCAATAATTTACTTATTAATTTGTGTTTTCTGATAAATAAAAACTATTTTCTGTTTGTGTAATTAAATATTACTTAGAATATGCAACAACACACAACAACTAGGGTACTCTTTTAAAAGAAAGCAGTCGTATATGATAATGAAGATAAACTTAAAAGAGATATATTCATGTCAATCGTGGCTGTTGCATACCGACATCGGTCCATATTGGGAGGAAACTACTCTTATTGTTAAGTGATTTACGTCATTTAATGTAATCGCACAGAATCTCTGTCCGAATACACTAGAAACATGCGGTCGACATGTTTTGATGTTTTTCTATAAAAAATAATTTCAACCACTTCTGTTTTCTAAATATATATTTAAAAACACATTCAATATTTAATATCCGTAATGCATTTAAAATGTATATAACTTAAATACACCCCATACAGTATCGAGCGTACTTGTGTTACAAACACTTGTTTGTTCAGCTCTCGTCGCTTTACGGTTTTCACAAAGTGAGTATCCGAAGCACCGACTGATCCGAGTTCGAGAGCTTCGCCTTAATTACCTTTATTTAAATTATTCAGTTATTTCCAATCAATCAACTTACGAGTGTAATGTTTCATTTTGAGCTTTAAGCTTGCTCTTCATACATTTGTTGAGCTTTTAGATTTATAAATATAAATCTATAAGCTTTTATATTTATAAATATATTTCTCTTATAAATAATTTTTGTGTCATTACACTGACCATCATTGTAGATGGAGAATTTAAGTGTCTGGCCTCAGAACGTACTATAAGTCTACAGAGGCTGTAGATTCTAGTCTCTCGGATATGAAAGTGACAGTTATGTCACATACGACTGTGTATATACTGTAACTATGATTATATGTGCGATTTATAAATGTAAATTTTGTAGGAATATTGCGTGTTTGGTGTCAAAAACCAATTGTGGTTTGCTTTGTCAACAAAACAAAAATAAAAATATTTCATTTTCTTCAAATAGAATCAAAACTTATAAATATAAATATCTACAAGAAACCTATCTGCCTATCTATCTATAGAGGTACGTCGTGGAATAGCGTCTGTCTGTAAAGGCGTAGGTTTTTGGGTTCAATTTCCACTTGGAAAAATGGATATTATCATTTCCATTTTCGCTCTGAGAACTAAGCAAAACGCGGCGTTGAGTTGCGGTATGCAACACGTAATAGCTTCAAAGGAGGGCGGAAATCAAGGAACGGAGTATATTAACACTAGGTTCCCACGGTTCCTGTGCTTCCTTCAGCCTACCCTGCAAAATACGAGATAAAGCGTGAAGCTACGAGCATATACATAAATTAAACTTGCAATATATCAATAAGCATAACAATTATACTAATAAAACATTGAAATACGTCAGTGCATATGTATGTATATATAACATAATTAATGTAACAATAATGAATATATTATTATGTTAGTAATCAATCATCTACAGAACCAATTACGGGAGAAAATTTAAATTTAAATCAGGCCATTTGTATGAGTACGTAGGAAGTAATTATTTTATTTATTAAGCTTAAACGTTAAATAGTAAGCCCGTTCTGAGGGAAGCTTTATTAAAAAGCTTTCATTTTATTTATTATTATGGTGCAGTGAACAAATATCTCACAATACACAATAGTTGTAGGTTTATTCTACTTCTATGAATGTACGAACATAAAAATTTTAATTCCTTTAAACACCCTACATTTTATATCAATCAACATAGCATAACTTACGAAATACATAGAAACACTAAATAATCATGTTACAATTTAAAAAAATATCTTTATATATTACAATAAAAAAACAAAAAATATATATAAATTTTACCAAATGTACCAAAATATAAACGACAACATAATTTTGTTTATATTTCCGTGCGATTGGTAAAACATTTAAAGCCGTCAATTACCACAATTTCCGTATACATTCAATCATTGAACGATTATCGACTGACGGCGACAGGAGCGATGATTTAAAGGGGATGTATTATAATTCCTCATCCCAAAGCAAACAGATCAAGACTGGGAAGGTTTACCCGAGCTAGTAGGGCGGGCGGGCGGCGCGGAGAGGGGCGGGCGGGCTGTAGTAAGTGAAGGGTAAATTGCCGACAAATCGGCAGCCACGTCTATGAAACAGATGTCACGTGTGATGTAAGATAATCGACTGATAAATTAAACGTTGTTCAAAGGCTTTGCATTATTAAATATATGTATATAGTATAGTTATGTATATGTCCATATTGCATATTGTACAAAGATCAATGAATTTAGCGTCTCTTGATTGTCTAACGATATTATATTGAACGGTATACCCACATTACTGCATCTATGGCATCATATGAATAATAAAACCTACTTATCTACATTATTAAGTAAATTAACTAAGTAAATACCAAAATACGTGAAAACATAAATGTGTGCTTGTATGCATGTGTGTGTGTTCGTATCCGTGTATATGTGTGAAAGAGAGAAAGATCGAGATACTCGTATGACAAATAGCATATATATTTTTTGTATTTTAAGCTAAAACTAGCTAACTGTCAATATCATATGTGAAAAAATACTAAGAAATAATCGCTCGCTTGGCCGTTCTTAGTTTCCAATATTTTAAAACCTTTTTTAAGGCACTCTGTACGTTGCTTTTCGCCTTTTTCGAGTCATTGGAGGAACTCAACATCGTTACCACAGCAAGAGCGAAGATAATGGAAAAATCCATTTTCCCCGAATGAGAATCGAAGTCTCAAACCGTCGCATTAACATGCAGACGCTTCGCCTTTCGAATCAAAATATAAAACATTTTAAGTATTGAATTATGTGAGGACCTTCGTGGCGCAGAGGCGCAATGTCTGCCTGTCACGCGGCTAACGCGACGGTTTCTGGGTTCAAACCCCAGTCGGGGAAGATGGATTTTTCTATTTCCTTTTTCTTCACTCTGGCAACTAAGGCAAAGCGCGGCGTTGAGTTCCGCCACTCAACACGCAATGCCTCGAAAACGGCCGAAAGTGGGGACGGAGTAAGCAGGGACTAAGTAACGGAGTGTCTTAACACTAGGTTCATATGGTTCCTGCAGTTCCCTCTGCCTACCCTGCCATGTGCGGGATAAAGCGTGAAGCTAAAAAAAAAAAATAAAAAAAAATATATATGTGATTTTAATTGGTTACATACAGTCCTTAATGTAACATAAAGTAACTTTTGAACTTTGAGTCCCATAAAGTGTCATTCTATTATATAAATTACACTTAAATGAATCAACATAATGTTTTATATATAATTTAATTTCCAATTATAAAATGTTATATCATAACTGGCAATCTTAATTTAGTTTTGTAATAATTACAATAAGTAATAAAAACACAATTCCAAATTCACAAAGAAAACTATACTACCCAAAACTATACAAATTTACACAACGTTTAAATTTAAGTATATACATTTAATTTAAATTAACTTTATTTAAAGTTGCTCGCTTGGAGCGTAGGTAATAATTAAAAGTCGGTAGCAACTAGACCTCTTCACCGGCTCCTACGAGAGTGTTGTAGAAATGAGCAATTACCGACCAAGCTATTGAAACTTAGAACAGTTTGACTTCAAAAGCAATAAATTAATTTTCAATCACAATTTAGTACTGACGTACAGATGAGGTTTCTATACAATTCATTAATCCATCGTCAAAACTTTTGGCATTTGATTTATACTGTTAGTTTAATAATTTAGAAAAATAACAAAGGACAACGAGGACCGTCGTGGCGCAGAGGCGCAACGTCTGCCTGTAACGCGACGATTTCTGGATTCGATCACCAGTCGGAGAAGATGGATTTTTCTATTTCCATTTCTTCGCTCTGGCAAACTAGGCAAAGCGCGGCGTTGACTTCCGTCACTCAATACGCAATGCCTCGAAAAAGGCGGAAAGCGGGGACGGAAAAACGCAGGGACGAAGTAACAGAGTGTCTTAACACTAGGTTTCTATGGTTCTTGCAGTTCCCTCTGCCTACTATGCCATGTGCGGGATAAAGCGTGAAGATAAAAAAAATACAAAGGACAAAAAGAATTATTTTCCATACAAACAAAGTTCATTTTTTACCATAATTTTTATTTAAGTTATTTCTCTTTGATATCTTACTCTACTATGTGAATGCTATAGCATACGTTGAGTAAAACAAATTAAATCAAAAACATACTTATTTATATAATTTTATTACAGGACCTGTACATTTTTACAAAGAATTTAAGTGGTATCAAATTTCAAAAGACGATGGCTAAACGAACCCATCTTTAAAAGACAAGTCATGATAATCTCACAAGTGATATCTAAATGTGCAAGTTTAATTATTAATTTAAAACAAAATAAATCACCATTCTGTAACTAGGAAAACATTTAAAACTATTATATAAGTATAATTAATTCAAGGAAAATTAAAATAATATTAAAAAACTTGTAATACAACACAATTACCACCTACAGTCAATGTTTAAATAAAATTGTAGTAATTAGTGCGTATTAAAGAGACGGCTGTCGGCTCGTAAGTAGAGCCAGCTTAACTCAGATGTTGAGGATCAAGTCACCCTTTAAATTGAATTTGCAGTCATTAAATAAATTAGCCAGATTCTGACTTTGCCGATAACGCCTTTACACTCGTTATTTAATTGTGAAGGTTCTCTAATAATGTAATTACTGCTTGAAGTATTTTGTTTGATGTGTCAATGTTGCGCAAAGTGTCATGTGATTGGTCCAATACTCGTATATGTATAATACACACACACACATACACGCATACGCACATTTATACACACATACATTTTTTTATGTCTTCACGTTTTATCCCGCACATGGCAAGGTAGGCAGAGGGAACTGCAGAAGCCATAGGAACCTAGTATTACGACACTCCGTTGCTTAGTCCTTGCTTCCGGCCATTTTCAACTTGCTTTCCATTTTTCCGCCGTATTGAGGCGGAACACAACGCCGTGCTTTTGCCTAGAGTAAAGAAAATAGAAATACATACGTATAATTTGAACACACATACATACAATTTTTTTATAGCTTCACGCTTTATCCCGCATATTGCAGGGTAGGCAGAGGGAACTGCAAGAACTATATGAACCGACTGCTAAGTAACTTTGTTGCTTAGTCCCTGCTTTCTTTGTCCCCGCTTTCCACCTTCTTTCGAGGCATTGCGTGTTGAGTGGCGGAACTAAACGCCGGGATTTGCCTAGTTTCCAGAGCGAAGAAAATGGAATTAGAAAAATTCAACTTCTTCGAGTGGGAATCGAACCCTCAAACCGTCGCGTTTACAAGCAGACGCTTACGCCTCTGCACCACGACGGTCCTTTACACATACATACATATAATTTTTAAATATAGTATAGTAATATATAATATGGCACTATTAGTAATGCTATATTACAATTTACTGGCTAGTTACTTTTACTGTTAGAAAAAATGAAATTACATTTGCTCGAGACATTCTTTATTAAATCTACAAATGATATGCTAATTTTATTTTCCACTGACAAAAACATTTACTTGAACTGTCAAAGAGTCAACGGTAAAGAAATTTTGGGTAATTTATTTCGACTTTATATTCTAGAAAGTTATTATATACAAAATGTTAAAAATAAAAGCAAAGCAAAGATTTGTACAATATTATTATATGTATATTTCTTATAAATTCTAATACAGCAAGTCTTAGGTTGGAAGTTACCGTATTTATTAATAAATTTCTCTGAAGAATATTTGACGAAAATTTGGTACCATGACAAATTAACGTGTCGCGTAGATCCACTTTATATATAGAATATCCATTTACATATGTATATGTATATGTATATGTATATGTATATGTATATGTATATGTATATATATATATATATATATATATATATATATATATATATATATATATATATATATATATATATATATATATATATATATATATATATATATATATATATATATATATATATATATATATATATATATATATATATATATATATATTGAAATAATGATCTTTTATGTTTTTCAATTAGGGTTCCATATCTCGAAAGGAAACTTAAAAACTACTTTACTAATATTTTTATCCTTTATGATAACTTTGTTGCCATTTTGTCTGACTGTATGTTTATATGATATAATTAATTTCGTTAATAGAACTATTCTCTTCTCGTTTGAGAACAATCTTGAAGTGACACAGAACTCTCGCTATACTATTACTACTCATATTTAACATATTACAAACAAATCTAACTAAAAATAAAATACTGTTTGACACTTTTTAGTTTCTGATCTTGTACTGTGTACGATTATTTGTATATATTTCTAATAAATAAATAAAATAAATTAATAGTTAAATTTACTTTATTTTCTTACTACTTACTAATAATTTCAATAAATCATTTTTTTGGAGTGTCTTAACAAATTTCCTCTGTAAAAATTCCCTCTGTTATAAGATTTTCATCCAATTTCCCTCCATTTTGTTTTACAAGACATTGCGTGTTGACGGAATTCATAACCCCGCTTCATCTTGTTGTCAGAGCAAAAAAAATGAAAACAATTCAGTTTCCCTGAATGGGAATCGAACCCAAAAGTCCCTAATTATATAAAGTTGTGAGTCATAAACTCACAACATCCTTGTGTTATATATGAAAGCTATGTTAACCAACTCAAATATATATGCAAATAACGGTTTAAAACCAATCAAACCAATAAACTACTTTAAACTCACATTTTTTTTGCATTCTACTCGAGAGCACTAACAAAATTGTAACATTTATGAAATCGCATTTTCACATTTACTTTTCGATGACAAAACTATATTTTCCTCGCAGCGGGAGACTGCTACGTCGGCGATGCTCCTGAAGTATGTGTGACTAGCATTTACAGAATGTCATATCAGGTGAGTGTTGAATATTCTCTTGAAAAATTCCAATTTAAGGATTAGGTAAGTAGTATAATTTCATAAACTTTGAAATATAGTGACTTTTTTCCTTAGTGATTGGAGCAAATTTCATTTTTAATGAATGTAAAATTGCGTGTACAAACAATGTTTTCAGTTCGATTCTCGATTAAAAAAAGCGATATTTGTTTCTTGTTGAGATTTCCAACCAATATTTAACATCCAGGACCTCAATTATTAAGAGGGTCTTAATATCTACACTAATATAATAATGGAGTAAGAACGATGTTGGACGCTTTTGCAGTGGCGAAGGTGTCCTTATAAAATATTTCTTCTTTTTAATTTTTGATACTTTAATAATTGTATTATTATATGATTAATTAAATTTGTGATCTTGTATTCATTCTTTCAAAATTTTGAAAATCTTAAGTATAAAAATAAACTAGATTTTATAATTAGTATGCTAAAGAAGTTAAAAAAATAAGTAAGTAAAAGGAAAAAAAGAGGTGAAGAAATAGAAAGTAAACAAGTTTCACTTTTAACAAATGTACCTTAACGCACGCAATTTGATATTTTGAATATCCCCTTAACGAGGAAATAATAACAATATTAATAACTATGAGGACTTCTGAGTTATTTGTCATATCTGATATTTACTTATACCCATTTGACTCAGAAAGAGTTCATTTAACGAGAAAAAAGGAAAGTGGAAATACTTTTAAAATAATGGATCAAAGTTAAATTCTAGAATCCAGAGTAATGTTTTTGTCATTTCATCCAAAATGAGACAAGAACTAGTGAAACAATTCCTAGAGACGACGATTTCGGCGAAAATTAAAACTTTCATATTTTTTGTTTATTACTTGTTTGTTAACAAAAAAATGTACGTCGTTCTCAGGCGACTTCAACTTTGTGACAGCTCCACTTTTCGTATTGTACAAGAATTGTAAATAGATGGGAGCTTATATTTTACTTTCATATTAATTTCCATAATTTTCTTTCCCATACAATACTATCAGGGTCTCAAAATAGAGAAAATGGTTGAAGAAGAAAAAAATCGTTGATTATAATTTATTATAAAACTTAACAGAACCTCACACAAACAAGAGGAAAATAAATCAAACCACAAATAAATCAAAACTTTCAACATTCCCTAGATCCAAGCAGAAATGGGTCAGATTTACTTTCTGACAAACTATAACGCCAACCGAACTGAACTGTACTGAATACTAAACGTCTAATCGCTTGCAAATCAATTATGAATCGGACGGATTTATATGAATCTACGTAAATTATAGGCGACCGACGACCAACGTCGACGTCGCTGTCCGGAGAGATTATGTGGGAATTAACATGCAGATGAGTTATGATGGCAGTTTTTATGATCGCTAACCCTACACGTGCTTGAACAGAGGGGACTGTGTGTAAATTCTTTATATTATTTTTATTATGGCTTTTTATTGAAAATATACTAATAAGTATGCTTTTGAATGATTGAATATATGTATATATGTATATATATATATATATATATATATATATATATATATATATATACATATATATATATATATATATATATATATATATATATATATATATATATATATATATATATATATATATATATATATATATATATATATATATATATATATATATATATATATATATATATATATATATATATATATATATATATATATATATATATATATATATATATATATATATATATATATATATATATATATATATATATATATATATATATATATATATATATATATATATATATATATATATATATATATATATATATATATATATATATATATATATATATATATATATATATATATATATATATATATATATATATGGTGATCTCAGTTATTTAGTCTTAACTTAGTTTTTATCAGCATTTAGCCATTTTTTATATTTCCTTTTGAAAATAAGATTTTAAATTAAGCTGGGTGAAAAGTGTTGTAACGAGAATGAGTCCAATGAACAAATTTATAAACATTAAATAAACTGATTTTAGTAACACTATAATACTAAATGTATTATTATACCATACACTACACTATAATACTAATTGTACGAGTATATATTACCGTGATGATTAGTTACTTAGCAATAATGCCGTCAAGAAGTGCAAGAAAGTTTTGAATATTGGACGTATTATATATTTTACTCTTTATATTATATACTATAAACTTGTGACTTTTATCAAAAAATAATTATTACCAAGTTAATTTATATAAAGCGTAACTAAAAATTGACGAACAAAAGCTTTTTTGTATCATCTACTTTGACGGCTGTCAAAGAAACTTTAGTATTTATAATTTGTTTCGAATTTTCAATAAAATCTACAAATTAAAATGAAAAGACCGACTAAGTAACTATCATAGTAGTAAATTGGAGGAATTTAAGTAAAATGATATAATAATTTTATTTGGAATATTTATTAAAATTAGAATAAAAAGGGGAAAAGCTGGGGACGGAGAAAGCAAGGAATCAGCAACGGAGTGTCTTAACACTAGGTTCCTATGGTTCCTGCAGTTCCCTCTGCCTATCCTGCCATGTGCGGATTAAAGCGTAAAGCTAAAAAAATAAAATAAAAGGTGCAAGGCCACGCAATGCCTCGAAATAAGTAAAGGAGTGTCTTAACACTAGGTTCATATAGTTCCTGCAGTTCCCTCTGCATACCCTGCCAAGTGCGGAATAAATGGAAAACATAAAAAAAAAAAACAAAAAGAATAAAAGGTAGATATTACTTATGTATAACCGAAATATAAGAACTATATTTCATGTAGTTATATAATTCGAATGATTTTTTTCATTGTGAGCGGACTCAAAGAGCGAGGTCGTCTCGTTAACGCTGCCATTATCACCCAATTTTAATTGGAAACAGAAAGAAGTCAACGTAAAACAAAATAATCTTTAATTAAGTTAACTTTGCGAGTCGCTCCGTTACTTTTTTCCTTCCCGTCATTAAAACTTAAATTGTTCTCAATTAAAATCAAAATATCACTGTATATAGCGATCTTGTGCCAGACGAGGGAATCTGAAATTAATTATAGACACCCTAAGGACATGTATGAAGGTCTTGCCTTCTACGGCTTGATTGATGGGTCTTTTAAGAAAAGCGTATTATTGTTCATAATTTCTTTGTATGTGGCTTAAAATATAGACATTTATTTAAAGACAAACAGAGTAATTATATAATTCCAACAAATTTTATTTAAGTTTTACTTCAGTAATAAATATTGCGAACAAAAAATTTCTAAAAAAATATAATCGTTAATAATTATTAATAAAATTGATAAATTTATAAAACACTGATATGTTAAATGTATTTAAGTTAAATAAATATATATCATAGGTAAATTATTTTATTTAAATAATTTCATATAGTCGTATATTTCATAATCAGGTTCATGTCTTTCGTTAAATTTTTAGGAACGTTACATGCTAAGTTGTGGATATCAATAAATAAAATTATTCATTATTCCGAGGGGGAATCAAACTCAGCAAACTTCACCTTTAAAAAGAAAGAAAGCTCAAAGCTAGTTATATTTCTTTTTATATGAATACATAGATGTTATCGCACTTGTAATCTGACGTATTTTCTAGTAATGTACAAAATTTGCACTGAAAAATATTATCTACAAGTATTCCTCACTAATTGGCTAAAACTAGCGTGTTTTAACATACTAATATATAAATATAAATATATATTATATGAATAACCTTCTTGTTTCTAGTTTATTAATAAACACTTGTGTGTCTTGAAATAAATGAACGCAAAATACAATAATTATTTTTCGTCGTGGCGCAAAAGCATAGTGTATGCTTGTAAACGTGACGGTTTGTAGGTTCGATTCCCACTCGGGGAAGATGGATTTTTGTATTTTCTTCTATTTTCTTCGCTCTGGAAACTAGACAAAGCGCGGCGTTGAGTTCCGCCGCTCAACACGCAATGCCTCGAAAACGGCGGAAAGCGGGGATGGAGAAAGCAGGAACTAAGCAACGGAGTGTCTTCACATTAGGTCCGTACGGTTCCTGCAGTTCCCTCTGCCTACCCTGCCATGTGCGGGATAAAAGCGTGAAGCTAAAAAAAATTGTAATTATATTTATTTTGTTAGAATATAAATTTTTATTTTTATATTATTCATGATTGATCATGAAAAATGTATGTAAAAATAACTATAATCTGCAAAATAACTGTGTATGAGAAATTTACTATCTAATATCTGTAAGTGAAACGCTATTTTATGTAACTTCTACTTTATATAAAAGTTCTAAAGCTCGTACTGAATAGAAGCTTTAGAACAATTTATAATAAATAATAAAGACTTAGAAACAGCAAAGAACTTTTGTACTACAATATCCACAGTAACTTCGGTCTCTTCTTTATCTTAAGAAATATATATTTACATCTAACTCGACTAGACTTTGAAGAGCTTTTTCAAATGTCAGTTTGTGTATTGAATTTCAAATTGTCATAGATACTAAATGAGAAACTTAATTAAGCAATTACTTCGAGAAATTGAAACAATTTAATTCTATTGAAGGCTATTTTGTCTATTATCACTTTGAAAGATGTTTTGAAATAATGAGCTTATAAAAGCTTTATATCATCGCTACTTGAATGAGAACTGTAAGTAACTTTTGACTGAATCTAGCCTTGACCGTGGATTTTAAAGACTCATGAATTTAAAAAGTTATAAGCTCTTTGGATTTTGTATATATTTTGGATGTTGGTGTTAATATTACAAATTTGTCCATTAATCATTTATAAAATCAATCAGAACAAAAATCCAAAAGCTCAATGTAAAAATGATAAATGTAGGTTTGATTCCCTACTCGAGGCGACGAATCATTTCATTTCTTTGCTCTGTTAATAAAACGGAGTGCGGCATTGGACTGCTATAGAATTGATGTTGCACAGACACCTTAACAAAAACTGTTCAAATTGAAATATATTCCTCAGATACTTTCTATTATAAAAATAATAAACCTAGTATACTGTATACTGTAATATGCAATAGAATATTACTGATATTGGCAAAATACTAATTTAACGAAAGTGCTTTTAAAAAAATACTTTGCATTCACTTGATAATATAAAAGAATTGCTTCAGCCTGTTCAAGAATGTATATTAATACACCGCATTGTACCTTACACCCATTATGTTAAGTTATTGCATTGCATATTGAATTGTAGAAGACCTCAACGCATCGCTTCCACTTACTAACTATTAAAAACTGTAGCTGCTACGAAACTATTTCTCCATTGACCTAATTAAATTAAATCATTTTGAATAAGTAGCTAATATTACAACAAACAGCTTTCAATTACAAAATTTAAGCTTTCAGTGTCGCGTTAGAAGAAACATCTTGAAACGTCATATGCGAAAAAGCTTAGTGACGTGACAAAAAATATATATTATAGGTATCTTTAAATAAAGCACAAATTTCCGGTTGAGCGAGCGTGACGGAGCTCCGGCAAAAACGTGACTCGTGGCGACGCGTTCGAGCGTACACGCGGTAATACGTTTTTTATACAGGCTCGTGTATAGGCTGTTCTATATCATATTTTTTTTTTTTTTTTTTTTTTTTTTTTAGCTTCACGCTTTATCCCGCACAAGGCAGGGTAGGCAGAGGGAACTGCAGGGACCGTGGGAACCTAGTGTTAAGACACTCCGTTGCTTAGCCCCTGCTTTCTTCGTCCCCACTTTCCGCCGTTTTCGAGGCATTGCGTGTTGAGTGGCGGAACTCAACGCCGGCGAGCGTGACGGAGCTCCGGCAAAAACGTGACTCGTGGCGACGCGTTCGAGCGTACACTCGGTAATACGTTTTTTATACGGTAATACGTTTTATATTATATATAATATTTAAGCTGTAAGTTAAACCACTTAAGGAATTAAAATATTTTTAAAGGAGGAGAGCAATCTGATTGTTTTGAAAAATTTTACCTTATTCATCCAGTCCCCTATACAATTTTATTTAGTAAGAAGTTTCACTCAAACAGTTTGGGATCGTCGAGAGAAAGAATGATGAAAGCATAGTAAAAAAAAATGTGAAGCAAGTAAGTACTAAGAGAGGTAAAGTTAGACTGTAATTTTCCTACGAAAACACAGTTTCGAAGATACTATAGGAAAATCACGTATAAAGCAGAAACTCTTAATGGCGTGCAGGTTGTCCTTTTTTAAGGTTATCGAAAATGGGCAAGGTAAAAAAGATGTGCAGAGATCACGTTTGGCGCTGCGATCTCTGCATAGGGCTGCATAGGCATCTGCCTAGGGCTTAAAAAGCGTTAGATTATGTATGATAAATTTTGATCAAAAATATTGTAAAACAACCTACCACATAAATTCTTTTATTTATTTTCCAATAAAACAATATGTAAATATAACATTGAATCGAAGAGCGCGCCATTATAATTTCACGGAGGGTCGATTGCGTTTTTTAGCCCTTTGATAAATTACGATGTTTTATTACCTTCGCGGCTTGTTTGCGCCGCTGATTGGTCGGTGTAAAGTTTATTTGGAAATGTATTGTTTTATTCGCGTTGTGTTGGAAATTACTTGTTGTGTTTTGTTTTGTTTCGTTATGGAATTAATGAATCATCGATCAGCTTCAAGGCTTTCTGTGGAATTGGCTCGAGAACGATTTTCGTCTTTGGAAAATCATATTAGTATACAAATCTTATATTGATATCTGGATAGTTAAAGAAAAACGCTGTTTCCTGGTAGCACAATGAATAAACCATTTTTTTTATCATTTACATGTATATTTAAATGTAAATTTATCAAACAGTTACTGTTATGTCGTTAAGCGCTGTGGTTTCTGCAAACCTCTTTCGCCTCTACGCTTTTCCGGGAGGTTCTCATACTTTTTACGTGACCTTCCTTAGTATCTTGAATATTGCGTTTTCGAAAGTCAACTAGTCTCAACTTCTAATAGATTTGATTTACATAAAACAAATTCAATTTCCCTCAATACATAATATAATATGTACGATATATTATAATTATATGTACAGCCTCGTATAGCGTCGTGTAGCACAATTTATAGCTAAACTTATCACGATGATTGATGCGGGGAAAAACCTTCGCACGACTGATGTGCGCCGATAAATCCTGCACCCTATTAAATTAATTTTGACGGTTCGTCTCGGGATCTGTCGTCTCTAATGTACAGTTTTTGTGGATTTTGTGTTATTATATGAAATAGGTTCGCTTATTGTCATTAATTTTGTAGTTTGTATAACAGGTTACATGTCATGTGAGAGTTAATCAGTTAAATTATTAGCTTATTGCGTCTATATTGATAGTATTATATTTGTCGCAATGGGTCTGCGCCTCGCTGTAAACAAAATGGGAGTTGTTTTCTGCTTTCTATTCTGGTGATAAACAAATATAGTTTTGAATTTGTGTGACATGTTGGGAACGGAATGTCTTCACTTCGTTGACTAATTGAAATCGGAAAAAAATATAATAGTTATTTCATTTTAAATTACTTCATATTTGGTTTTCCAAAATTTTTCTTAACACATATATTTTCCATAATAAAAACGTAAAAAAGAAAATTAGAAAAAAATAGTTATAAATAAATTGTTGAAACCATATTAGCATATGTACTCTCACTACTACATTCCCAAGTAACCATTAAAACTACAAATAACAAAATTGCAATAAAAAGAAGAAGAAAAATATTTATCCACAGCAAATACCCAATTTACTACCTACAGAGCATCTTAAAATAATTCATAAAGCTTCTTACAAACATAATATATACACATAATATTGATATATATGTATACAAGAACATCCTACTGTTTTTCAATTTCAAGTAAAAAAATAATCTTTCCCAACCAATCCCGTGTTTGAGATACAATTTATCTTCCCCGCAAAGACCTCTCTCTATACACGAACACAAATATATACATGAAGATTAATTGGGGTGCTCCAGACCAAATAAACAAGGCAAAAGTCCTTTTGCTATAAAAATGAAACGATATCATTGACATATCAAAGGAAATACGCATATTGCTCGTCTACTCCAATGTACCGCTGGCTTCCTAAGTAAGAAACGTTTTATAATATATAAGCACTTTCTTATGAATCGACAACAAGCAGGAATAAATTGGAGACGAGTTATGTTGAGGTGGATTTTTGAAAGATTTTTATGATTGGTATCATATTAGCTTTTACGAATAATTTGGATATAGATTTGGTGTTTAATTATTTTTTAATTTGAAATATAATCAACACTATAGATACTTGGACCGTACTCTTTTTGACTCATACTATATGTTCTTGTCATACGTATATATTATATTGCTGTTGGTGTTATGTTATGTTATTATTATTTTTGTATATTTATTGTTACTTAGACCTAAGGCTATGAGAATTAGCTATCCGAATTACATAATTTATTTATTTTTATTTACAGTGGTTAAAAAATTGAATTTGAATTTGAGATCTTTAAATGTTTTTATTCATGATGTACCTAACAGATCTATTGGGTAATTTAGTGGTACATTTAGTGGTGGTAAAGTAATGTCACAACTATTTAATGCTAAATACTAAGCCTCTATAGAATATAGAATCTCACATAACTGTTTAATTTTTTGTACCAAGAACCAATACTACATAATATTATTGTAAAGACTTAAATTATGGAAAAATTATGAAGGTACAAAGGCTTCTTGGATTTCCGAATTATTATTAAAGTGACGGTTAAAATATTTTTGTTATATAAAAAAGCTATTAACCAGAATACTGTGTGGGTGTTACAAGGAAAATATCTTTTAGCAGAATAGATGAAAAAATATTTATATAATATATTCTGAATATAATACGATTAGAGATAAGCTTTTATCATTATATAAAACATAATGTCAATAAAGGGACTCAGTAACGGAGTGTCTTAACACTAGGTTCTTATGGTCCCTGCAGTTCCCTCTGCCTACCCTGCCATGTGCGGGATAAAGCGTGAAGCTATATAATGTCAATCGCATGTATATATAGTGTCAAAGCTCTACATATGTATAGTCCTTATGAACAACTTGAAGCTACTACGACTTTACAATATTTAAAATCCTGTTTCTTGTACAATATATTGATGTATTACTACTGTTAGTATATTTGAATGTTTACTTATTGTCGTTAATTCAGTTTGAAAAAGGATAAAAGAGTGACTTAAGAAGACATATTGGAAAAAAGTAAAAAAAAATCTTTTATATATGTGATATACTTGTGTTATACTCTGTATAACCTTAATTTATTAACGGCTTTTAAAGACTGTGTATTTATTGAAATGAAAATAAAACAACTATATAAATATTCAAAACTGAACGAAAACGTATGAATAAAAGATTAAATATAAAAAGCTCGATGTTATGGAATTGAAATACAAGCTTTATCCCTTATTCACATTACCATTTCCAATGAACATTTTTTCAACAACTTTTTTGTTAACTTCCATTGTAGTGAATAGAGTAGTGTAGAAGTGATTGAAATCGTGTCAGCTGTTTCAATAAAATACCTAATGAGAGCTTGTATGTGAATCTAGTAACTACTATATTGCACGGCTTTGGTTCGTTACTATATTTCACAATATTGGTAGGCAGGGTAGGCAGAGGAAACTGCAGGAACCATAGGAACCTAGTGTTAAGATATTCCGTTGCTTAGTCCCTGTTTAAGGCGGAAAGCAGGAACAGAGGTCCCCGCTTTCCGCCTTTTATGAGGCAATGCGTGTTAAGTGGCGGAACTCAACGCTACGCTTTGTCTAGTTGCCAGAGCGAAGAAAATGGGAATAGTAAAAAACCGAATAGGAATAGAACCCACAAACCGTCGCGTTTACAGGCAGACGCTACTATTATTACGTAAAATAGAAGATGTCCTTGCGTTTGCAAGACTAAAATTACTTTAAAATATTGTTATATCTGTTTTAAATTAATTTAAAAGACTTAGTTCATCAATTTCGAACTTATTTCCATTATTTTATAATTTAATGTATCAAAATATACAATAATTTAGTAATAATATCAAGAATGCTTTATTTTAAAAAGTTTACAAAAGTTCCACAAACCAATGTTTTCTTATCAGCCTTATCAACTCCTGAGCGTGCTGTTACTGTAATGTTAAAGATATAGCAAAATCGTCACTTCTTATATTTTACAACAATGAGTGAAGCGAATCGAAGTTATTAAATAACAGATCGTTGAGGGCCAAATTAAATCCTCTCGAGCTTTCAACTCAGTCTGAGCAAAGCTTCCCCCGGGATTATTATGAAACATTATGTTTATGCGAAGATAAAATCCTAATGGGAATCTGCGAGCTTTTAAAAGGCATCACTTTATCGATGACGCCGCCTTTTCTCGCTTCATCTACTTTACGCTGATGTTTCGATCTTGTTCCTCACGATTCTGTCGGTTGTCAATTGTTATTTTTTTCGTATATTTTAAATTTGGTATATATTTTCAATACTTTAACTTCTTATCCTATATATTTAAAATCTCTATTTAATACATACATACTAAACCGGGTTAAAATATTAGGAGAGTGTTAAATCTAATTTTCTTCATAACTTATTGGGATCCCTAAATATATTAGTAATTTTCATAGTTTATTTTTATACAATTCCTAGGTACTTATAGATTTCTAATATACATATATCGGCTAAGTGAATTCCGTACCACTTTCATATATATATCAATGACAAGAACAACTTTAAATATACAAATTAGCTATGAAACTACAAACCAATTTTGTGATCCTTTTTTGTAAGGTACGTCTAATTTTCTGAATAGTAAATTTTTTAAGTTTTCAAGTTAACAGCACGACTTTGATTCGGTAAAACGCGGCATTAAGTTACGCTACCCAACACACAGGAAAAGGCTCTTCAGACTCCTGAAAAATTCTATTATTGTTACATTCCATTATATATTTGTGTCCCTGCTCATAATTTTCAGTATTTTCAACGAATCCTTACGATTTTGTACAGTACTATGTTTATTATGCTCTTTTTTTAGCTTCACGCTTTATCCCGCACATGGCAGGGAGAGGCAGAGGGAACTGCAGGAACCATATGAACCTAGTGTCAAGACACTCCGTTGCTTAGTCCCTGCTTTCTCCGTTCCCGCTTTCCGCCTATTTAGAGGCATTGCGTGTTGAGTGGCGGAACTCAACGCCGCACTTTGCCTAATTTGCCAGAGTGAAGAAAATGGAAATTGAAAAATTCATCTTCCCCGACTGGGGATCGAACCTAGAAGCCGTTGCGTTACAGGCAGACGTTGCGCCTCTGCGCCACGACGGTTATAATTTTCACTGCTCATAATTTTCAGTATTTTCAACGAATTCTTACGATTTTGTACAGTACTATGTTTATTATGCTCTTTATTTTGTAATATAATGTATACAGGAACTGTCGTTACATTCAAAAAGCTTTTGATGTTCATTTGAAAGCAGACGTGTTTGAAAAGAAATTCAAAGCTTCATTGTGCAACACGGTGAGGAATATCTTTTTATATCAATTCATATTACTAAACAAATGTATACATAACATACATAATACAGAGCAAATCTAGAGCGTCAGTTATCTGGTACTTACAACCAAATTCTCCGTAAAAGCGATAAGTCGATAAGATTAGGGAAAGAAAAATTAATGAAAAATTCACACTACTTTTATACAATAGTTAGCTTTATAAAGCTCATTCAAATTTGTAACTTAAAGAAATTTATAAATGTAAGTAAATTTATTTCAATTTGAATTCAAAACGGAGAATCCATTATACCTAACGGACAGGCTAATTTAGTATGGAATAAAATCTATACGAAGCTTGATCAAAGAAAACTCAAGAGTATTCGGTAAGTATCATCTTGTAAACAGACGGTCCTATTCCTGGCATTTCAAATAACATGTTAGAAAAATGTCGTGCCACTTGACAAGTTCAAAGAGAGCCGAAACTTGGGGCTATTACGTCTTTTATTTCACACATTTCGCTCTGACGTCGTGCTCTGTAACAATACACTTATTAGACATAATTTACAAGGTGTGTTGTTTCCTAATATTTTTTCAGCTTCAAACATTTTTTTAGATAAAACCTTTCCTAGCAACTTAGGAACGTTTCCTTAGCAACCAGAATTCGTTACTAGAGTTCGGTACTAGAGTAAGAGTAGTTAAGCCTACTTCCTAGCCAAATTTTTACATATTGCATATACAACCCGTAATCGACACGTTTACAATCCGAAACTGTACTGCATTATGACGGCCTGTTTCTTTTGACCTTTTGAAAATTATGCTTTTTTAAATATATTTGTTATGTATAAGTAATATATTCAATTTGAAATTATTGTATCCAGTAATTGAGCTATGATAGCGGTTAAGAATGGTCATCTTCAATGCTAACTACGGAAACGTTTTTTTATTTTATATGTAACAATATTAGATAAAATTAGTTTCGTCTAAAATATTCTATAAATTCTACCTCGTAAATTGTTATATAGAAATAAATAGAATCCTTCATAAAATACGAATAACGTTTCATACCATAACTTAGTGTTCTTGTAAGCAAGTACTCTAGGCAATCATAATAATTGGAAAACCCAACGTCTCCAAACGACTTCTAATAAGCATATTTGTTTCAAATGTCAATCACTGTGTTTCAAAATACCCAATACTTATTACAAGAACATTTCAGTCATATTAAATGTGCCTACGAACTCCATCTCATCCGTCCACTCCCAGGTAGAGGGTACTTCTGACCGATTACATCGTCATTCAATACATTTCCCTTATTAATTATATCAAGAGAGACTCTCGGACTTCGTTACCTTATTTATTTATATTCTTGTACATATGATTTCCTTTTCTTTCATGTTTTTTTTTTTGTTGTTATAATGACTTTAATTATAGTGAGATGTTCTGGGGAAAATATTTGTTATTAAATTGAATTAGCTTCACACTTTATCACGCTCATAACAGTGCACATTAAAGAAACTGCAGAAATCATGAAAACCGCTTTACGAGGCATTGCGTGTTGAGTGGCAGAACTCAACGCCATGCCTGCCTAGTTGCCAGAGCTACGAAAATGGAAATGAAATGGTCCATCCTCCTCGAGTGAGAATCGAACCCACAAACCGTCGCGCTTACTGATAGGGACTACGCCTCGGCGCCACGACGATTCTCGTTTTTAAATTCGTATTATAAATTACTCAGAACCTAGATCAAAATAAGTATAAAAATAATAAGTTTTGTAGTTATCAGTTTACATAATGCTAAAAGATCTCGGCTCCAATCCGACTTCGCCGTGATATGCACATCCTTGTATTTGTTTTTAAGATCCTTAATTATCACAATTTCCCCTCGTACCTACGTTCCCGTTTCAATATTCTTCCCGCTCTCTTGCGCTCTAGGCGTCTGGCGTGGTTCCAGTCGCTTGACTGTACCTATGAGCAACACAAAATTTTTACAAACATCCTTTTCGGTGTACGCTGCATCCCTCTGGAATAAACTTCTCAATCTTATCCAAAGAATCCTATCCCTTATTTCCTTTAAAACCCGAGTAAAAAATATTTACTAGATTGTTAAAACAACTCAATTAGTTTCAGAGACAGTTTATAGATTATTCACATTATGATTTTAGCGTTATCTAAATTGTTTTATTTAGCATTATGTGGATATATTTAAGTATGTGTTTCTTATTTATGTATGTATATATGTATATATGTATGTGTGTATGTTTTAAAATATATTTATATATCTAATTTAATATTTTTCTTATTTAATTTCAATATATATATATATATATATATATATATATATATATATATATATATATATATATATATATATATATATATATATATATATATATATATATATATATATATATATATATATATATATATATATATATATATATATATATATATATATATATATATATATATATATATATATATATATATATATATATATATATATATATATATATTTCTTTCAGAAATAAGCCCACCTTTGTAGACCAAAATTCATTGTTTAATTGACTCAATTGTATTTTTTATATATAATAGATATAATATTGTTACTTAGAGTATAATGCTGCTTTACCTACACTCCCTACAGGAATTTGCTAAATAATTTACTTTCCGCATAGTTTTATATTTGCCGAGAGTGTGAAGTAGACTATATTTGTTTTCAGAATTCAATCTGGCTATGCAAATTCCATCAAGATCTATAGAATCGTATGACCGTAACAAGCCAACAGACGAACGTATACGGAATTGGAACGATTTTCAGTTTAGATTTCACAAGTAATCGCTATGAAATAATGTGAAATGTAATATGAAATGTATGCAGGTCTATACTCTAGGTAGATAAAGCTCAGCATTGTATTACACGAACAGGTTTTAATATCTAAAATAAATAAACTATTCTTGTTTATTTAAGAGCTGTCTATTAACTGTTGTGTTAGAAGTGTCTCTTAACTAACATATGTCTATCATCCGCATATTATACTCGTATACAATTCTAGTTTCACTCGGTTAATTCAAGGAATCGCGATGGATTGATAATGGGATCCTATGGATTCTTCTTGCGTTTGCAAAAGTATAAAGGGCCCGCTTTTGAGTTGTAGGGATATGAGTTTCGAGCAACAACTAGGACTAGCGAACAAAGTGGCCAAATGGTAGTAGGTTTAAAGAGACCCTCTACTGTCCGAACCTCACTCTGTACCAACTGCAGAAGCAGAAGAACTTCTTCTTCTATAGGAATTCTAAGCCTATCGCTGTTTAGTTTGTTAGTAAGTTTCAAGACTTACATGCTTAGAACTATGATTCTTGTATGACGTGAATATATTTTACTTTTTAGTTTATTGTTTTTTAAATAAAATAATATAAACGTCAATCAAAATCTGAAAATAGAAAACTAAATCAATAAAAAGAAAACTGAAAAATGTTCAAAACCTCAGGCTCACAAAAATATTATCAGTATTTGCGATCAATATAGTAAAATCGTTACAAATTATACTAAAAAGTATTATAAAATTATTTTATTTTAAACAAAAGTTAAATTATAGTAAAAAAATAAGTAATTTATTCTACAAAATATATATAAATATCTTTATCAGGTAGGATTTTCATTACTGAGGCCCTACGAGTCTACGAGTCGTGGCCGAGACTACAGTATCGACGTCTATCTACGTCCACCGGTTGAATGTGGTTTTCGTTCCGATTCAAAATGCGGTCAGTTTTAAATGCAGAACTGTCAGAATACGCTGTGCAATATTTCCAGTCAATGGAGAATTCAAATATGATTTTAATGAAGCTACTACTCTCGGCTTTTACTAATGTTTATTTGCAAAATATTTATGTCATATTATATATTCAGTTTGTTATGAATTAATTAAATTATTAAACGTGATAGGACCGTCGTGGCGCAGAGGTGCAAGTGTCTACCTGTAAACACAACTACTAGGGAAAGATTGATTTTACTATTTCCATTTTCTTCTGGTAACTAGGCAAAGTGCGGCGTTGAGTTCCGCCACTCAACACGCGAAGAGGAAGCAGGGACTAAGCAACGCAGTGTCTTAACACTAGGTTCATATGGTTTCCTGCAATTTCCTCTGCCTATCTTGCAATATGCGGGATAAATCTTATGATATCGTATGATAAGTTGATAAATTAAAAAGAATAAGTAACAAAGTTGAAATAAAAAAAGCATTTAAGTATTTAAAGAAATGTATGTTTAAATATTAATATTTTATTTTATTCTAAAATATTGTAGAATTGTAACGAAGCCTTCACACATAAATTACCAAAAACGTAATATCTTACTTTTTTTTTTTTTATAGCTTCACGCTTTTATCCCGCATATAGCAGGGTAGGCAAAGGGACCTGCAGGAACCATATGAACCTCATGTTAAGACACTCCGTTGCGTAGTCCCTGCTTTCTCCGTCCCCGCTTTCCGCCTTACTCGAGGCATTGCGTGTTAAGTGGCGGGACTCAACGCCGCGCTTTGCCTAGTATCCAGAGCGAAGAAAATGGAAATAGAAAAATCCATCTTCTCCGAGTGGGTATTGAACCCTTAAACCGTCGCGTTTACAGGCAGATACTTACGCTTCTGCGCCACGGCGGTCCTTACTTAAAGAAAATATATAGAAAATTTAAACTCAGATGAATTGGAACGTGAGCCTCCAGCAAACCATGCAAGAAGCGCTTCAAGGGTTCAAATCCCGCTGCATGCTAGTATAATTTCTAGCCTTAGTGTGGATTAACGCTTTATAAATCACAAATATACACAACATATTGTATTTACCATGTCGTATTATTATCACTTATCGTCTACAATCTTGTATCAAGGCACGCATCGTGTTTAACGCGTCAGTTCACGGATTAATCTGCTCAATTTGGACACAAATAGTTGTCAAGATTGTGAGCCACAGTGAGAGGTGTGGAAGGGGCGCGTTAGTGACGGGTCCGCGCGTACATAAGTCAATAGAACTTGGACGGAACACATTATTAATCTTAATATAACTTTAAGGAGATTTAAATTTTCTGTTATTCATAATTCTTATAAAATAACCATTTATTCTTATATAATAATTATTTTATATTATATCTTAAAGACGGTTTTATATGTCTCAACAACGCCCTTGTTAAAACAAAAAGAATGTTTTAATCTATTTTTTCATAGCTTCACGCTTTATCCCGTATATAGCAGGGTAGGCAGAGGAAACTGCAGGGACCTTATGAACCTAGTGTTAAGACACTCCGTTGCTTAGTCTCTGCTTTCTCCGTCCCCGCTTTCCGCCTTTTTCGAGGTATTGCGTGTTGAGTGGCGGAACTCAAAGCTGCGCTTTGCCTAGTTTGCCAGAGCGAAGAAAATGGAAATAGAAAAATTCATCTTCCCCGAGTGGAAATCGAACTCTTTAATTCTTTGATTTATTGAAAAAGATCACTTACTGCTTTACTATAATAATATGTTTTGTATCAATTATTTATTTCAACGTTCTACGTCTTTGTCTATGAAAATTCTTTTAAGTGTCTTACTACTATTAAAATAAAAAACATATTCTATTTTCAAAGTTGTAACATTTCAGACGAGAATTTGAAAGAGAATTGTTAGCAAAAGTCTCAAACTCGAGCTTTTAGTGAATCATTAAAAGAAAAACTTAACGATCAAATAAAGCTTATAGCTTGTTCAAGTTTAAATGACGTCTACAACATTATTGTACTAAGATACGTCATTTGTATTATAATTAAGAACAGTAAAGCTCTAAATATATCCTACAGCTTTAAAATATTGGTAAACTACGATTTCACTGTAATATTGATATTAAATTTGCTATATTTTTAATATAATTTGAATAAATATATATCATAATATGAACAAGGCAAACCATAGGAACCTAGTGTTAAGACATTTCGGTCCGTTCTTTCTGCCTTACGAGGCATTGCGTGTTCATGGGCGAAACTGGAAAGGAAAAATCAATCTTCCTCGAGTGGGAATCGAACTCACAAACCCTCTTGTCAATATTGGGAAACATACTTATTAAAAATTACACAAAATTTATTTAAATGTATCAAATAAAACAAACCCCGACTGCGCAACGACCTCTTGGTAACTAGTAATTTTCAATATGATCACTTATTGATATTCAGATGAAAAGAAATGATTTGGGCAATGATAACCATTTACACAAGACATTACATTCACATCAAAGGCGTGTTCGAGGCTTTGAAAACACAAAATGATACCATTCGTCGACCCACCATTCGTGTGGCAATATATTATGTTCTTTGATGAGTATCAATATGTAATAAAATCAAAGGAAATAAGTTTGCACGTTTAAATGTTACATATGAGAAATTTATTACGTATTTCGATTATTGAAAAGTCAATTTACTCCAGTTTCTTAGGAAATTAAGTGGAATTAAATTTCACTTTGTGTTCCGTATATAGTAGGGTAGGCTCGAGAGAGCTTGTAGCAACGTGTGTGTTAAGTGACGCCGCGTTTTGTAAGTAAAGAAAATGAAATTATTCCTTTATGGGAATCTAACCCACAAACTATCTTGTTTATAGGCAAATGCTACGCCTCTGCACTACGACGGTCTTCAAAAATAGTTTTAGAAAAATTAATTGATGTAGAGTTCTCTCTACATTATTTTATTATTCTAGCGAAATGTGCTTTTTAAGTTTCTTTAGATATATGTTTTGTGTTGTATTATTGTTGATGGAAAATTGAACCCAGAGTCACCATGAAGTTAACCTGTACGTGTACAGTAAGTACGTGATTAATATAAATTACCACTTAATAAAGAAATAGTAAACAGTATACCAAATAAGACCATATTAATACAGCTAAAACTGTTACGTACATATTGAATACAGATTAGCAGATGAAATATTTTCTTGAGTATTCCCTTCGCTCCCGTTGCCTTCGCTTCGTCCCAATTACAAGATTTTCTGCTCTAGCAAACTAAAACATCGCCTCAATCCGAATGAATAAAACTAATCAAGCTGACTACGCTGCGCAACGTTTATTCCACCTACATAATCTTCGAGACGGCCGAATGGAATAGACAAATAACTTATATTTCTCTATCGTTTTTCTAACTAATATAAAGACGTAAAATATTTAAAGTAAACAGACTTATTTCTGGAGCTGACAGATTGTATATATAAATACTTTATTGAAGAGAATATTTCTATTCTATATTGCTAAAATATATATAAGAAATTTCTGTCAAACATGGCTAATGATTTTCTCGCCTAATAGGCTTTGGTATAACACCAATAATTCCAGTCGAGTAAAGTTATGTTCATTACATATCCTAATAGTTTGGTTTTTGAAATGACGCACACAAAATGAAACAAATAAGACAGACGGACGACAAGTTATCCCGTTTTCCCTACATAGAACTAGTTTTTACTAAATGCCTTTTATTAAAACTAGAAGTAACTGTTGCTCATAATTTAGTATCAGTTAAAACGTAACCTAACCTTATCTAAGTTACGACTCATCACTAGCATCCTAGATCTTTTTAATAAATATTTTCATAACTTTATTTTGTTTTTAATCCCAAATTAGTGACCTAGTGATAGTTTTAACTAGAGCTAGAAGTGTGCTAGTTTTATCTGAAAATGAAATATATCAGTGGCACATTCTAGTCGTGACTACTTATTTCTAATTCTAACGAAAAAATCAGTTTTAACTAGAGGAAACGCATTCTACGTAAAAATAGGTTTTAAATGTAACATATATATCCAATTACTTTCTTAAACTGGCCACAAATAAATCCCACATTTGGCGCCAAAATAATTTACTGGATCGAATTAAAAGTTATTTTCATTTACTTAAACGAATATTTGTAAATCACAATTGATATGTAACAGAATTACTTCATCCAGAGTTAACTAGCCGACACTCTGATCACGTGTCCGATTGTAATCGAGTCAATTTGTGAAGTTGTCGAGTTAATGAGTGAAAATTACTGAATACTCAATTCTGTATATATGATTTAAATCAATAAAAATAAGCTCTACTTTTTTTAACTTCCCGCTTTATCCCATAGAAGGTGGATAGAGAAAACCGTGAGAACCATAGGAACATAGTGTCAAGACACTTCGTTCCCTACTTTCCGTCTTTTTTGGCGGAACTCTCTTCTCTTTATAAGTCTCCTCATAGCAGTATACGTGCAAGACTTATAATTAGCTATATTTTTGGTATCCAGATATGATTTACTGAACATAAATTCTACTATTATTTATAGCCATAGCATTGTTAAAAAATAATGAGAAATTATTGAACAATAAAAAGCTTATTATTTATGCGCACCTTTTGCTCTTACATAGAAAGGGATTGTTTAAATGTGTGTGGCGAGTGTAATGGCGATGTATATGTTTGTGTGTCGTTGTTGCGTGCGTATGTGTATGTGTGTGTGTATGTGTGTGTGTGTGGGTGCCCTTTGTAAAGTAGTAATTAAAAGTCTGATTACGTTTAATATTTGCCCACAGATTAAGTAATATATATTAAAAAATATTCCATTTTTAAGAAAATTTTGTATTTGGTTAGTATTTATTTTTATTAGAATTCATATTTATATTTATTGTGATTATAGTCTTATTTTATAACAGAGTTTCTTTATTAATTTATACTCCATCATTTATTTACGCGTATCTTTGAGACGTATCTTGTTAAAATAGATCAGGTTTCTATTGGTTTATTTATTAACTTACATTATATAATGCTTATATAATATAGCATTAGACTATTAAACAAAACTTACTTGAATCACAGTCGAAGCTCGAAGCTTACGTTATCATCTAAAGTGTTTAACGTAAAACAAAATGCAATTTTTAGGATAAATTCCGAAGCTATTGTTAACTCTGCATTTAGAGTGCAGTTTTTCTTCGTTCGCTCGTTAGCGCGAGGGTTCGTTCATTAAACAAGGAGCTCCCTCTCTTTAACTACATTACTGTCAACATAGTGTTGTTCTAGACTGTCTGTGTGAAGTTGTATATATATATCTATGCAGGATACTCGTAGACCTAGGGTTCTTTCTAGGGAACCTAGTGTTAAGACAGTCCGTTCTCCACAAATTGCCATATTTTAATTATTATCCTTAAGTGGGAATCGAAGCCACAACCATCACGTTTAGTATTATGCGCAGCGACAGAATCTACTTATATTTATTTATAGCATAATTCTTTTCCATAATTATCTTCAAATTTTACACTCTATTATTTAACTTTATCATTATTAATTTTTAAAGGCGTGTAAAATATATACATATATAGATTTCTATATAAGATCCTCGACCCACTCGCTTGGTCAACTCACTCCGACGTCTGATCGTTAAGAACACAGTATAGTATAATACAATGTAACGACGATGTAGACGAAAGGGACTGAAGCATCCATCCATCACGGCAAGCCTCGTTAAGTTCGAGAGCGCTCAGTTTTAATCGCACTTAACGTTTTCGTTATTCTTCTTCCAAATCAGAAGAATAATAAGTGAATTGATTTATGACGAGTGAAAGCTTTGTTTGCTGTTATAATGGAGCGTTTAAATATACTTTAATTTCAGAATTTCTTTGGTTTTCTCCAAATTTTTGAATTTGTGAATAATTTAAGGGTGGTCTTAGAGGTTTCGTTAATTCGTGTATATAAGACTTGAACTTAAGACGTAATTTTCGACTAATAATATATAATTACTTACGTTATTCTAGAAATGAGATAAACGTATGTAACATTTCATTTTGTTAACCGAGAACATTGCTCTCATATGTATGTAAATAAGTATAAATACTATATTGAAGTTAATATATTAGTAGCAGAAGGTCTACTAATGGCTTGACACCACGCTCAATACCAATAGGTCTGCGGTAAGGTCTAGATAGCAGACCAGTAACGTTTGCATGTAACTCTAAGTCGTGTAAGCCAATTTAGGAGTTCCAAACGACGAACTAATCTCATAATATCTAGCACCTAAATCTTAGGAAACTTCGATTGTTACAACTTTATGGACCTAAAAGCTTCGTTACGCCATTGATTTATTTAACTTTAACTATTTAATTTGACTCAATAACTTCCGTCTAATTGATTTGTAACGATAATTGAAAATATTAACGAATGGAATAATTGTATGTAAAATATTTTAGTACTAAAAAAATCATAATATTATCATTCTTTTATACATATTGTTCTTGGTTTAATTCGTAATAAGCATTACTATATCGATTTGCATAGATATGTCCGATGACAACTTGACACGTGTTATGTATCACACATACATATATTCTCTTTATGTACTCGTTAGTACAATTACCCCGTATTTTAGTTGTTCGAGATCACAAATGTGTTAAATTTGTTAAGCGTATTTATAAACAAAAGGCAATACATTTAACAAAACCGCCAATTTTGAACCCTCATCACACATCGGCCTTCAGTAATTGACGGGAAATCCCTCGAGTTGAGGCGCTTAATGTCGTGAGAATTAATTTAAGTCTTGGATTACGACGCACGTGATGGAAACATTAAATAATATTCGATACATAATTCATATCTCGATGACATAACGTAGTGGTAGTGTTAGATTGAAGACGTAGTAGTTCAAGGTTCGACTCCTTTACGTCGTAGTAATGAACTATTTTCACTTTGGTAAAAGCTCTTTATGCCACATTGGCCACCTCTCGATACACAATGTCTTGAATTTTACCAAGTTCTGTCTCTCGTCACAAACGATGAAGAAAAACAAGCTCTTCATTAAAGGAAAATTACTTGTGAAATATTTGTACTTTAAAATTAAATTCAGTATAAAGGGCATATAGCAAAACTACTCTTAGAGCTTGTAAATATTAAAAAGATTTTATTTACACATACATGCGTCACCTTTAATTAGTACACATATTTTGAAATAAGCCTGAAAATAGAATCATATAATTACATAACTTCATAACTTGAACCCTGTTTTCTTTCACATTCCGTTCATACAAAGACCTTGAAAGTTGCAAAAGTTTAGCCCAAATAAATAAGGCTATACAGAAATTTCGTTGTACATTAATATTGCTGGCTTGTATGAGCAAAGATTAATGACGCAATTAAACAGACGTGCCAGTAGTCATAAAACGAGGTCGTGAAATCTTAAAATTATAATAAAATGTAATTGAACAGCGCTTGTTCTATGTCACTGGCAATTTGATACACTTCTCTTGCTGCAATTATTGTTATATGTATGTTTTATAATAAATTGAGTCACAGAGGAGCAGCGTGAGCTTGTATACGCGACGGTTTGAAGGTTCAATTCCCACTTGAAGAATATAGGTACATTTTCTTCTGTCGGGCAAATAGGCTGGCGTGCCACCCAGCACGTAATACCTTGGAAACACGGAAAGTGGGAACGTAGAGTCTTAACACTAGGTTCTCATGGTTCCTGCTGTTCCGTCTGCCTACCCTGCTATGAGCGGGATAAAGTGAGAAGCCTTAAAAAAATACGTAGTGAATTTACTATTTAACTATAAACTAAGTAAAATATACTACACATCGGACATGGGAAGGAACGTACCAGACTTGTTATAACGAATATTTCGTTTACATTCACTTAGACAAATGCATACAAAAATTTGAAACATTTAATCTCCATTTTTGTAGTCCAGTAAACTAATGGCACGCCGAGTGATAGTGACCGATGCAGATGCCGCAGAGTCTCGTTTATCATCACACACAGCGCTGTCCGCTGTCCGCCACAATCATACTTTGTGCTACAAAAATAGTGGAATGGACTTTGTGACCTAAAAGTTTATTACTTTTATCCCTATGCGCTTATGTCATAGCTAGATAGCCATTCTTTTCATATTTCAATGTTAAATTATTTTCTTTACTTACTACGTAATATAGCAGCCGTATAGTTATGGGACAATATCCCTTGTATTCCTATCTCCACTCAGTCCTCTGGCATTAGCCAAGACGCAATTTGACAATCGCTTACGTTTACAATATATATGGAATTTACAATAAGTCACGAGATCTAAGCCAACGAATAGAAAAGTCGTAGCCAAAAGCAAAACGTCAACGAAGTTATTGAGTAGAAAAATAAATCTATTCGTTCATTCAGTGCCAACCGCTAAATGACAGCCATGTTACTCATTATGACAATTGCATGCAATTGTCAGCGTTACGGTCTTCACTTGGCGTTTTAAGAAACGCAAATCACAAATAATATTATCGATGTCTTCTATTGACACTGTAGATCAAGAGTCGGATATCGACATGAATTGTCGGCACCCAATTTAGTGTTTTCTACGATTGTTGACGCTGAAGCGCTTGTGACAGTACTTATGGAATAGAAACGAAGTGTTTGGTTTTTGGCTAAGTCGTCTGGTAAAGCGAAGAATATTGTTGACTGGACTAGAGCAGACTGTTCCTGTTTGATGATGTAATTATACGTCGCGCTTTGCCCATTTACAAACATATATTTTAAATTTAATAGGCAATATTTTTATGATGAATCGATGGAACTTGGCACAAGTACTGGACAGTATTTCGAGAAAAATTACTTTACTTATAAGAATATCGTAACATAGAGGTCATGTTTCGTGTTTTTTTTTTCTTTTTAAGCGTATTTAAAGAAGAAAATAAGTAAAAGTGAATAGAAAAAAAACATCTTTTTATGAGAATAGTCGTACATTTGTAAGAAAAAATAAAAAATGTTTATCAAGCTATGACAGAATTAGCATTACTTTCGTGAAATGCTAATCAAACGTTTTCGAATATATAGGAAGACGTGAGATCGATAGAAATACATAATGTTTTATAATTTAAAAAGCAAGACTATTCTTTCTAAATTTCATAAAACTTGAGTAAACAACGTCTAAATATGTATAAGTTTTATCGTCTTATCTTATAAAGTTGGACATAAATTGTGTTCTTAGCGTTATTATTACTATTTTGTGCCAAATGTACGGCGACAAAATGTTTATTATTAAAACAATTTTTCTATATTTGCTTTATAATTATATATTATTTGAAAAATAAAGTGATCATTTATTAAATAGTGATTTTATTTTTCACTTACCATCTAAGAGTCATCTGTAAGATGATGCAATAGCACTTTATGGATCCTGAAACAAGAACATAACAAGAATATATGACTCACTTAAAGAAAAAATTTAATAAGTTATATAAAGCATATAAGAATTTCGAGAGTTTCGGGACGTGATGAAGAACGCATGGCTCAGTGATCAGAGCGCTAACGAACTGTTCGTAAGAGGGCGCAGGTTCAAATCTCGCTGCATTCAAAATTCTATATGTTCTTATTACCTATTTTTTCCATCATCAGTACAGATTAACACTTTCAAAATCATCAAAATAATATATAACATTATATTTTAAAAGGTAAATCACTTATTATTGTAATAGATCCGACCAAATAAATGTCAACTAACGAAGCGAAGCGATCAATCGGTTTCCGCTGACAGCGATGACATCATTCATTAGGCAGAAGTCACTTAGAATAATGCTCTATGTCAATTAACAAAGGCCAATGTCATTACCGTGTATTGGTTATCACGTTTGGAATTCAATACATACAGGATTTTTCAGAGTCCATGTTTGAGAAGAAAATAACAGAATAATATTAATTGGTTTAATCCCGTACAATAGTTAATATAGAAACGATTAACTTAACATAAATATTAGCTGACATTTCTGCTCAATATTCTAAAATATCACAAGGAATTTTACATTACAAGTAGTTTTTACTGATTTGAAGAGTTAAACAGTAATTTCAATACAATAATAATAAAAACCTTAAAATGTACATTAATATGCGCCCATATGCACGTGATAAATCTTAACATAAAATTTGTATATGTATGTAGTAGAAGCCCAGATTCGCCTAGACCCAGATCCGAACTGTAAGCTTAGAATTGGATCTCTTAAGGTAAAATATAGCATACCATTTGAGAATCTCTGCTTTAGATGACGTGTATTTAGTTTTTGTGATACGGAAAGTATGTAAATTTAGAACGAAATTAAAACAAAGAAATATATTGTGATGGTTCTGGGTTCAAGCCCCACTCGGGGATATAGACTACTAGATACTAGTTTGCTACTAGATACAAGTTTGCGTCTGACTACCCTGCCATATGAAAGAAATTGAGTTTTGCTTTTAACATAATACGAGTATATAACGTTTTTTGTGTTGTAAAACCATAGCATACTATTTTGAATGAAACTCACGTCCAACTATTAATAGTACTGTATAATTAAATTTAATAAATTTCATTTATAAAACGATTTTAGCACTCATTATTAATTAACAATATAACAAGTTATAATTAAAATGAAACCATTTCGTCATAACCACGAACACAACAGAAGCATCTAATTCATAAGTTTATAGAGGCGTATTAATCTGCGAAACTTAGCTGATTATTTTATATTAAATTATTACGACTTTGTCATTTCACAAGTCACAAATAGGTTTTTGGATCTCGAACATTTCACGCTCTTGCGCGTCGGTGCCTTATAATATATATATATAGCTTCACGCTTTATCCCGCACAAGGCAGGGTAGGCAGAGGGAAATGCAGGGACCGTGGGAACCTAGTATTAAGACACTCCGTTGCTTAGCCCCTGCTTTCTTCGTCCCCGCTTTCCGCCGTTTTCGAGGCATTGCGTGTTGAGTGGCGGAACTCAACGCCGCGCTTTGCCTAGTTTGCCAGAGCGAAGAAAATGGAAATAGAAAAATCCATCTTCCTCGACTGGGGATCGAACCCAGTAACCGTCGCGTTACAGGCAGACGTTGCGCCTCTGCGCCACGACGGTCTAATATATATATATATATATATATATATATATATATATATATATATATATATATATATATATATATATATATATATATATATATATATATATATATATATATATATATATATATATATATATATATATATATATATATATATATATATATATATATATATATATATATATATATATATATATATATATATATATATATATATATATATATATATATATATATATATATATATATATATATATATATATATATTTATATCAAATAAAACATATTTACAGAATACAAGGATATCATTGTACAATTGATGTTTACTATAGTATGAAAACTTTAAATGTAAATGTTCCGTCCCGCCGACCTTCCGTCCTAACCAAACACGATCAACATGAGTTAAGTTAATTTGATCTATAACGACAATGGTATAATACGAAGCAGACTTGTAGCTCAGGAAATGTAACCTGCTACATATAATTGTACTAAGCATTGTATTAAGCGATAAGCTTCAATTTTAAAGTATTTGAATTTGCAAAGCATTTTTCCACTTAACTTTGAGAATTTTTGATTTTCGCATACCTCACCCCACCTAAAAAGCCAACAAATATAAAAAGTACCGCAACGCAAAGTCAACAAATATAAAAAGTACCGCAAAAAAATAATGCCTTTAAACATCCTTTATTTAGCTTATCGAAATGTCATCCTAACAAACAGTTATTTAACTAAATTTCTATAACAAATTAGTCTAAACAAATATACCAAAACCTATTTGAAACGTTAAACCCGCGGGCGAACGACGGTTTAAAGCTGATATTATTCCACTACAAATAATATAAATGTTACATAATATCTCTACAGGCCTTCAGTTCGGGTCGGGATTACTTCACTCATTGTATTGTGATTTGTATTAACTAATTGGCATTATTGTATATGGCCTCATATACGAGATACGCATTTTAAACTGTCTAAATAAATTTAAATGCGCCATATAATATACACATAATTCTATTAGGCACATTAACAGCACTAGTAAGTTAGTTCAAATCCAATATTACTATATTCTAGTGCTGAGGCAAAGCGTCTACCCGTAAATGCGACGGCTTGTGGGTTTGATTCCCACTCGGGGAAAATGGATATTTCTATTTCCATTTTATAACTAGGCAAAGTGCGTGGTTGAATTACGCTACTCAACACGCAATGCCTCGAAAAAAAAAAGCGGAAATCAGGCACATAGAAAGCAGGGACGAAGCAATGGAGTGTCTTAACACTAGGTTCTTACGGATCCTGCAGTTTCCTCTGCCTACCTAACATATCAAAGGCCAATTTGTCACATTTGCGGCTTGCCGACCATATAGTCATCATGGCACAAAATCTTTAGGATTTAGAAAAAATATTGTTAAACCTGGCGAATTTTTCAAGACGTTATATTCCAAGGTCACGCGCTATTTCTAGTTGTGCAGGAATACGTATATTTTGGCCAAATGATGAGTGAAAGAATTCACCTTCGCTGGGCAGCGTCTGGAAAACTTTGTCATATTTTTAAGCTATTATCCCAAAGTGCCTGAAGATTAACAACGTAGTGGAGGAGATGATTTAAAGAAATGGATCTATGGTTTGAAGCTAACCAAGAATAGTTAGCGCTCTACGAGAGAGGATAGCAAAAAATAACTATATGAGCTAATTAGAACAATAAAGAATAAATCGAGTGTAAAACTTAAAAAAAGACTACAATTAACTTTATTTTCCACGAGATTTGGAGATCTAAAACTAATCAGTAAAGCGTTGAATATTCAAATAAAATTACCATAAATGCTTTGGTGGTTAATTATACCCATTTTGTAGATTTTCTTAAATTATCTCCAAAACTTGCTACTTAAAGCTCTAATTATTGTATTTTTTTTATGAAATATAAATAATAATAATTAACTAATTTTTATGAATATTAATGTTTATAAACGAATTTACTTAATACTAACTTTTATACAATATCGTCTTATTAACGTACTCGTTAAATATTTGGTTTATTAACATTTAATTTTTAAGCTTGAACCGTTACCCGAATGTAAGTTCTTTAAAACCTAAATTCCTATTTTTCCGTTTCCTCTGGAAATTTAGGAAAGTCTCTCTTGCTCTCTCTTTAAAAGGTTGTAAGTTGTGAAATTTTAATATTATAGTATAGAAGAAATATTTCTCAGTAAAGCTTTAGGATCTTTTTAAATTTGTTTATTATTTTAATTAGGACTGGATGTGCTTTGATGGACAAATTTTCTGAGATTTGAAATTGTATTAAGATGATATCCAAGATGAGATTATAGTAAATTTTGTAGGTCAGACGATAACATGACATTTTCGGTACAAGAAACCACTTAACTTATAATTATTTAACAATGTATGTACAAAATTAAAATAGTTTCAATTATTATTTATTTATTTAGGTAATTTCTCGTCTGTTATAAAAAAAAACTTCTAATAGACGCCTGGAATTATGCAAAATTAATGCAAAGTAAACAAGAAAGCTTACGATGAGGCGGCCGATCGAAATTAGATTAAAATAAAAAAGACCACATTTACCGCACCTTCTTTTCCCGGTGAATAATCTTTCTGAGCTCTTCCCGGAAAAAACTTTGATGGCTTCAAGCCAATCTACGATATCGTCGATGTCATAGAATATATTTTCCTCTTTGTTTTTATAAAGTATACTAAAATTTATTTATTACTTTATATTTTGTAATTTAGCATTAGCATTATTGCAAGAGGAAGAGCCGTTTGTTTTTGTTTAAACGTTAAAAATTTTGAAACAAAATTACTATAAGGCGCTACAACACTGTATCATATATTCACGCATTTTGCCGTCTAGAGCAGAGGGAGACGCAGGAATTTTCATTGGTTACTGCGTTTCCCTCTGCTGTAAGTGTTAAAACACTCCGTTAATGGATTTTCGCCTCATTCGAGGCATTGCGTGTATTTGTTAGAGCGAAGAAAATAGAAATGAAAACATCCATCTTCCCCAAGAGGAAATCGAACCCATAAACCGACGCGTTTACGGGCACCTCTGCGCCACGACGATTCTCTTAAATTTATATGGATAAAAAATTTGATATGAATTTATATATATTCATAGCTAAACTTAGTTTAAACTTGACTGGAATGAATATATAGTTAAATAAAATCCAGGCTATAAAACATTTTTGTACAAAATTTTATAAAACTCCTTTCAATCATTTTTGCGTGATTAAGTAATAAATATCGTACATGTAAGGGAAGGGTCAGCTACAATATAAATTGGATATTTGTTAAATATAGCCAAGTAAACCTTGTAATAACGTACATAGAGTATAACAGGATAACATATAATTTGTTCAGCAAATTGAATATTGATTCGTTCAAAGATCTAACGAAATATAAATAATAACAAAATAAATATATAAATAAACTGAACCTTCTACGTACAAAAATAGCTTTCATCTGGGCTTAATAATAGTATATATTACCTAATATATAAGAAGAAATACGGAAAAAATGCAGCTTTTCTAAAAGCGATCATTATGATTTGAACTTAGAATAGATACAATACATTAAAAAGCTCGATACCGTTTGAACTATTATTTCTACAAGTGAGTCTAAAGCTCTTAACTGTAAATTGATGTACAAAAGCAATACAAAGCTAATTTTAATATATCCTCGTTGTACTGTTCCTACATATATGCACGTGTAAGCTTACTCTACAATAAGTTTGTTTTGTTTTGTTTCAGGTAAGTCCTTTGGTCCCTGATGAGGTCCGAACGAGAGGGACTAGTGATACTATGTGTATGTTAATTCCTAACTTTATGTACACTATGAGAAAATATCTCAATCTACAGTTATACTGCGTAAGTAGTATTATAAATGAAATTAAATTTAAGTCTATTATTATTAATTAATATTAGTTTTTATATATTTTACTCACAAATCACAAAAATATTCAAATTGCATTGTTAGAAAGAATTTTATTATCACTTTGTTTGCTGGTCAAAGAAAATCATGAAAATTATGTAAAACAACCTATTCTCCTTTTGTAGCTAAAATTATCAATGCTAACGATAAACGAGCTACTAAACGACGTATTAAATAAAATAACGTATTATATTTAATATTTAACGCAATTTCTTATAACCAATTACAAGTTCTTCAAAGGTGCTAATGTTTTTTACATGCCCATTTCAGTGTCAACGACAGTGTTTTTGAAGCATCACTGAGATCTTCTCGTTCTTATCATCATATTCATATAATATATTTTTATATATTATCCATTCTCTAAACGTACCTGAGCCATGTTAGCACATGCAATTTTATTTTTGTTGTAACAAAATGGAAAGATAAATAAATCAATAATACGTTGTATACAGCACTATATTAGTGTATCCTACACTCCAAGTTTTAAATTCTTAGTAAGCAATGTAGGCAGGGGGAACTAAGTGTTAAGACACTCCGTTATACACTCATTTTTCTATACATTGTACGTTGAAAGGCAGAATGTAACGAAGCCAGCACAATCTTCAAAATAAATTGTAAGCAAAAAATATTAGCCAAGTATTCAAATGTTATATGAATATGACATTTTCTCTATATCTAGCAGAGAAATGGCGACCTTTTACTCACAGTGACGTAATGTTATTGCTTAAATCTCGGTTTCAAGGGACCCTCGGATATGAAATACCTTTTTAGGTACAACTTATGGAGATCGCTTTATGCACATAATAAAGTTTTACCTTCAAGTTACGAACGAATTAAGGTTAAAAGTAAGAATACGTTATTTGCATTCAATTGACTTTAGAATGGCATAGTGGATATAATGTTGGTGATATGTAATGATTGTAGATTCAATTTCCATTTATTTTATTTATTTGTTAATTATTAATTGTAATTTAAAGGTAAAAGTTATTTAAGCTTGATGAAAATAAAATGCTAAAGGATTTGACTTAAACTGAAAAACAAATGTTTAATCATAGCTCTGGTCCAGTTAATTCGGGTCTGCCATTTCGATGTATCACCTAAATATTTTTCAGTTCTTATTCGATTAAACAAAATACATAGATATATTGTATAATATCTTCATAGCTAGTCCTCACCACGAAGGAGATTCATATATATTTTTTTTTTTAGCTTCACGCTTTATCCCGCACATGGCAGGGTAGGCAGAGGGAACTGCCCTGCAGTCCGTGGGAACCTACTGTTAAGACACTCCGTTGCTTAGTCCCTGCTTTCTCTGTCCCCGCTTTCCGCCTTTTTCGAGGCATTGCGTGTTGAGTAGCGGAACTCAAAGCCGCGCTTTACCTAATTTGCCAGAGCGAAGAAAATGGAAATAGAAAAATCCATCTTCCCCGACTAGGGATGGAACCCAGAAACCGTCGCTTTACAGGCAGACGTTGCGCCTCTGCGCCACGACGGTCTGATTCATATATGTATATATATATATATATATATATATATATATATATATATATATATATATATATATATATATATATATATATATATATATATATATATATATATATATATATATATATATATATATATATATATATATATATATATATATATATATATATATATATATATATATATATATATATATATATATATATATATATATATATATATATATATATATATATATATATATATATATATATATATATATATATATATATATATATATATATATATATATAAGCCTTGACAACACAGAAATATTAATCACGAAATAATCAAAACACATAAATGAAGTAGAACGAAAGATATCACGTCGCATTAGGACGTTAGGAACATTTGACCTTAGAGGCAGTAAATGCGAAGCAAAATATTTGCCGAAGTGAGCGAGTGTCTCAGAAGTAGTTTCGTGCGCGGAATAACGATCCGACGGCGAACATGAGAGGCGCGTCATAAAATGTTGATCTAGCGGATATGCTTACTGTATGTTATGTTGATAACGAAATCATAATAAACTATGTTTTCTTTAGTTTTAAGGTTTATCCGCCGTAGCGAGGTAGTCAGAGAGAACGCCGCGCCAAACAAAGCGGTCCCTACATACCTCTTTCGCCTCATAAATCATAAACATCATAAAAAAATTTCAAAAATGTTTATTAAATAGCTGTATAACTGTAATAATGAGGACCGTCGTGGCGCAGAGGCACAACGTCTGCCTGTAACGCGACGGTTACTGGGTTCGATCCCCAGTCGGAGAAGATGGATTTTTCTATTTCCATTTTCTTCGCTCTGGCATCTAAGGCAAAGCGCGGCGTTAAGTTCCGCCACTCAACACGCAATGCCTCGAAAACGGCGGAATGTGGGGACGGAGAAAGCAGGGACTAAGCAACGGAGTGTCTTAACACTAGGTTCCTATGGTTCCTACAGTTCCCTCTGCCTACCTTGGCATATGCGTGATAAAGCGTGAAGACAAATGTACGGTAGTGGCCTAATTACTACAAGTGATATATTGAGTGACAAAAGTATGACACAGACACAAATTTATGATTTTCCAAAAAAAATTCATTCATTATATGATTTTTTTACAAAAATTCCACGCACAAAATACACTTCTTCGACAATAACAATTTACATTTTTCCCATTAAATTCTGTAAACAATCGTCTTTCATAGGTTCCAGAAGTCCTTTATGACAGAGCAGCGTCCCTCCTGGTTTTAACTCAATTTCAACGACCCATTGGTCAGCTGCCTGTACTTTGAACAATCTTTTAAATGTGATTAAATCTTACAAAGGAATTCATACAATGTACAATCTCTTTATAAACACATACATAAAAGGCGTAATCATACATTATATATAGAAACCCTATTTGTTTTGGCTGAATAATAAAAGATTATATCGGTCTTATGTCATATAGAGTAAGCGTTGAGAGTATTCATATATGTATATAAGTACATATATGGATATGATTTTGTTTACTATTTTTCACATTTTTAATATATGATAATTTTATTTTTCTTTTATTAAATAAAAAAAACATTTTCTGAATGTTTTAATTAAGATCAGATTTTTTATTTCTTTTTTTTTAGGCAGGTAGGCAGAGGGAACTGCAGGGACTGTGGGGGGAACCTAGCCTTAAGACACTCCGTTGCTTAGTCCCTGCTTTCCGCCTTTTTCGAGGCATTGCGTATTGAGTGGTAGAACTCAACGCCGCGCTTTGCCTAGTTTTCCAGAGCAAAGAAAATGGAGATAGAAAAATCCATATTCTCCGATTGGGGATCGAAACAGAGACACAGAGATAGTCGCGTTACAGGTACACGTTGAGCCTCTGCGCCACGACGGTCCTCTTTTTCTCAATTTTTTATTAATATTAAAATACCAAAAGGGGCTTTATAATTTAAGTTTACAATAACGATAATATGTGTAAAGCATACCTAGGCTTTAGGAGTATCAAAAGTTCCTTTGTCCGCCCTAGGCTCTATTACCGCCCTAGGCCGAGCCGCCCTCGGTTTGTGCGGTTAAAATTATTCATCTCGATTCTATTTCTGGATAGCTTTCATAAAACAAGGGCTGGTTTTTACAATGTTATTCGAGTCAGCAATCAAAGAGTATAAAATAAAGTAAAATAAAATGTGGAACAATATTTTGTATAAAACATTAAAATGAATGAGCACACAATCATTTAAATTTCCACAGCTTTGTTTTTGCGTGTGCGGTCAAAAGTGCTTTATCAAAATGAAAATATTATTGAAATAATAAAATTGCACGCCGCTATCGTACTAAATGTGTAATCTTTAATTTTATCCAAGCACGTTGTAAGCAATGGGATTTTTCGGTAATTCTTATATAGATATGCGTGTAATTTGTAGAGACGATACAAAACGCACGTTTACGGTCACGTTCTTATTTCATTCTAATTTCAAAATTAGATTCTTAAATAGAACGATAGATGAACAAACTTCGTCAACTAATCAAATAAAAACTCATTATAAAGATATAATATATTAATATTAGCAACTGTGGATTTTTATTTCCTACCAGCCGACACTATCATGAGGCCAGCTCGTTGGTGCGATGTACGGCCACCTGATCTGTATTGTACAATTGCCAAATATCATAATGATATAAAAAGAAGAATAGGCTATATATAACTAGTCTGACGTGACGCAACGTTTGATTCCACTCAGAAAAATTGAATTATTTTAATTTCTCGATCCTAATAAGATAAGGCGCAGCATTGTGTTCCGCCACTCAACGAGCAGTATTTCAAAATTAAACGAGTGTCTAAACACTCCGTTACCATTGTCTACCGTATATGCGCAAACTGGGTAGAATTGTTCTTTAAAATTTAATTATACAGCTCTACCAAAAAAGCATATAAAACTAAAATTAGACGTTCAAGATCTAATATGGACTATTCTGAACAGCAATTACAGTGATAAAGGGACCCAAACGAATTTTAATTAACGCTCAGCGGATTGCTTTGTGCAATCAAACAGTTTACTTTCTTCTTATCTCTGTGCTTTATAGGGGCTCTACTTTCATATGTTATTTGAATTCTAGTACTGAAAGATCTTTAAACGTTTTTTTTTATTTATCCCAACTTGTAATCGTTTACGAGTCGCTGCGTCTAGCAGTTATTTTAATTGAATTTTTATTACAATGATACGTTTGGGCGTTATTTAAAGGTATTTAAATATTTTTACTTTTGTTCCTAAATTCAGCGAATATTTGCGCTAAATGTTGTAATAATAGTAAAAAATGTAAATATTTAATAATTATATTTTTAATTACGTTATAAGTGTTTTAATTGACCGAATGAAAAAATAAGTAACGTTGTCATTACTTATTTTTTTTAACATAAATATATAAACTGCTTTATATTGTTACCACAGCGAATAAAATGAAAATTACCCCAATGTGCCCAATAGATGGCGAACCCATAACTGTTCCATTTACAGTCAGAGTGAGCTGCGCCGCTGCGCCATGACGGCTTTATTTTAATTAAATGTGAGTTGCAGAAAATGATATAATAAGAATAAGATATTAAAAACGCTTATTTCATTAAGCTCTATATATTATAAGAAACAATTATACTTTTCTTAGTAGAGATTACATCAATTTCGAAAGAAATGTGAAAAAAATGTTTTAAGAGAGTCATTGGGATATAATTCTGTATCGTAAAATTTGAAGACTGTCGCAGCACAGAGGTCTACGTCAGCCGTATATATACGCAACGGCTTGTAAGTTCGATCCCCACTCGAGGAGGATGGATAATTTAATTTCCATTTTCTTCGCTTTGGCAAATAGGCTAGCGCGGCGTTGAGTTTCGCCACTCAACGTGCAGTGCTTCAAGAGGCGGAAAGTAGGAAACGGTGTGTTTTAATACAAGGTACTGACGATTTCTGTAGTTTCCAGGACAAAACGTGAAGCCATAAAAAAATTCTAGTTGGCATACCAGTTGTTGTAACCATGATATGAAAAAACAAATTGACAATTTTGTGGCTTTAGAATATATCTCACATTTATCATACTTAGCGTTGTTTATAAAGTTAACTTTTACATAACAAAATTAAATCTAATCATTCCATTCCGCAACACGCACACTAAAAAACTTAATCAAAGAAAAATATCAGTTTTATTACAGCCTTTCAGAAACTTGTACATTTTATAAATCTGATGAAATTACTTTATTTCAAGCAATAAAACACATTTCATTGCTCACTTAGTTATTTTCTTAATTAAAATTGTAATTGCTTTTTTGTGTTATGTTTTTTAAGCGTAGATAATAGCAAATGAGCTTGTTACTAGCGCTGTTACTATTATAATTTAACACTTTTTCTTTGTAAGAATTCTCTTGAGGTAATTGTTTTGATCACTTAAATATTATGCTAACACTAATTTTTGCTATAGCTTTTATGCGTGTTAAAGATATATGAAGCAAAAGAGAAATTTCCATCCTCTGTTTCTTCTGTTTCCTTTACCAAGACGTGAACTATCCAGACCCAAGAAAAACAAAAATGCGTGCATGCAATTGGGAACACAATGCGGTTAACGTAACACAATTACGGTTGAAAATAATGAAAGCAATAGATCTCGAAGTGAATGTCCATCTAGATGGACCGTCTCAAGTAAACAAGCATCTTTTAGATGATACTTAGTAGATTCTTCTCTGTATATACATCATTATTGGCATTGGAAGTCTATTCTGGAGTCACAGATCTTACCGCATAGCTTACAAGAAAAGAAACCAAAAACCAACAACTGGTGGATTTGTGTTTAATGTTGCGATTCAGGCTTGTTGCGTGTTTATGACGGAACTCAACGCCGCGCTTTGCCTAGTTTGCCAGAGCGAAGAAAAGGGAAATAGAAAAATCCATCTTCTCTGACTGGGGGTCGAACCCAGAAACCGTCGCGTTACAGGCAGACGTTGCGCCTCTGCGCCACGACGGCCCTCAAACTTCTTGACTTTCTCGACCGTCAAAATACCTAATTACTTTCTCGACTTCGCTCGGTTTTTAGCCTGTTAAAGGAATGTTAAAGGATTTTCCCATTAAGTCTAGTTTAATCCGAAATCTACCATGTCTGCACATCTTTTTCTTTCAGTAACATGGCATCAATCAAAATGTAATGAGGCAGCCGAAACCAATTCCTATATTTATATATGATATACGAATTTGAATTTAACCCATTATCAGTTAATTTGAAATCCATTGATATTATTAAATTCCTATATAATATATGTAGAGGAATCTAAGAAGAATTGTTAGTTCTTAGATCCGAGTACACTACTTTTGATAGATTTAATCAAACAATTGATAGTTGCAGTAAGCGCCTTACATTGGTTAATACGCCTTCACTAATGTAACTAGGTACTTTACTGTACATCAGACCTATTATTAAACTTATAAATTATAAGAATTTCTTGTTCTATTCTTATTATTATATTTGTTATTCTATCATATATTAAATTATTTAGAAAAGTTCTTTAACCTACACTTTTTAGAACTATAATGATTTTGCACAGTATTGTAGACGCTTGCAGATATAACTCTAATACATATAATTAATAATTAAATGAGAGGACCGTCGTGGCGCAGAGGCGTAAGCGTCTGCCTGTAAACGCGACGGTTTCTAGGTTCAATTCCCATTCGAAGAAGATGGATGTTTTCTATTTCCATTTTCTTCGCTCTGGCAACTAGGCAAAGCGCGGCGTTGAGTTCCCCCACTTAACACTCAATGCCTCGAAAAAGGCGGAAAGTGGGGATGGAAAAAAGCAGGAATTAAGCAACGGAGTGTCTTAACACTAAGTTCGTATGGTTCCTGCAGTTCCCTCCGCCTACCCTGCCATGTGCGGGATAAAGCGTGAAGCTATAAAAAGAATATTAATTAAATGAGACCGTTTGTTTTGAACTCATAGCCCTAATATGCCAATGACATTCAAGGCTAACATATTATAGCAACATATGTAATTATATATACTATATAAATTATCTCATCAGCCGGCCCTGGATTTCAATTAATATGACAAAGAAATGAGTTTGAAAGGACGAGGACAAGAAATGATATATCAACATAATATATCAAAGGTATTTCGGAACATCTGCTTTTGATGTCGTTTTTTTTTACTTTCACGCACCCTTTGCTTTTCGATTTGAGCTCTTAAAGTACAGGATAAGCAAACATAACCTTATATTACATTCATATTAATGTTTCGATTGTAAGTTAATGAGCAAAATATATTAAGATTCGATTTGGAATCTACAATTATTATTGTAAGTAATCATCAAAATCTTCTTATTGTATTATGTAATAGCTATTGAAGAAAATATTGGTAAAATTTTATTAAATCCAAAACATAAACTGGTACAGAAACTGGGTGCAGAATTTTTCCGTTGACAAAATTCTTATATTTCTCATAAGTAGTTAGTAAGTTACACTAGTTACTTGATTGTGAGTTAGAACTCTGCGTTTAGTTTAGAATTTGCCAAAATTTTCTGCCTTTATAAAGTGAAAGTGTTCTCGTGAAAGAAAACAACTTTATTCATCCTGATTAATGAAATAGGTTCTAATACAATAAACTTGTAATCCTCCCTTAATTTTGACGGTCAATACAAATTACAAACATATCGAAGAGTATGTAGCATGTATAAATGTTACAGGGTGTTCTATCCTCGTAGCAATTATTAGTACAGGCCCCGCGCGTTTCAATTAACGACACAAAGAGGCCAGATTGCGATAAATCCAACACGCCTTTACACTGCTATTAATCTATCGCCCAATTTCCTTTGGAGTTTTTCCTATAAATAACGCGGCAGTTTCTTTAACGGCCTCGTAAAAAACATTGCCAAAGAAATTCGATATTGTGTGATGTGTTGTTTTATGAACACGATTATGTTTATTTTTTCGTTGAATTATAACTATTTTTATGTTGGACTTTTAAAGCGTCCTTAACGAGTGTGGGATATGCAAAATGTTGCAATATGTCACAGGTATGTTAAGTGTGATAAAGTAGAAAAATATACCGATCAAATGTAAGCTGGACGACAGCACCAAGGGTTTTATAAGAGCTGGTGTTGCAGGCTTATATGACAATTTTATACGACAGATATAAGTTTGTAAAGGTTTATTAGGAAGATATACGTACTATAGAGCTTTTTCTTTTTAAGGTTCTTGTTTTCGTGGCTTGACAAATTTTAATGCAAACTTTAATGCATTAATGGCCGTACGTTTTAATTACTACGATTTAGAATCAGACTGAGATCCAAAGTACTATAGGTTATATTTTTTATTTGAGAAAAAATGTTCTAGGCAGAAATATTAACTTCATCTTATTTTATTCAGCTTTTTATTTTAAGATACGGAACACTAAAAAGAAACTAACTTATATCCAGAATCGTCGACGCACGATCATCTTGTAACAAGCATTTTATAAGCGAAGTATGTAAGTATGTGTATGGGTTTACAAAGTGGATATATTCTTATATAAAATATTGGAAATAAATATATATATGTAAATTTTTTTTTTTAGCTTCACGCTTTTATCTCGCACATGGCAAGGTAGGCAGAGGGAACTGCAGGATCCATACGAACCTAGTGTTAAGACACTCCGTTACTTAGCCCCTGTTTACTTCGTCCCCGCTTTCCGCCGTTTTCGAGGCATTGCGTGTTGAGTGGCGGAACTCAACGCCGCGCTTTGCCTTAGTTGCCAGAGCGAAGAAAATGGAAATAGAAAAATCCATCTTCTCCGTCTGGGGTTCGAACCCAGAAACCGTCGTGTTAGTCGCGTTACAGGCAGACGTTGCGCCTCTGCGCCACGACGGTCCTCAATTGAATGGAATGGAATTATTGAATGAAATAAACTTCCGCAGAAACGTCAAGAATTAATGTACAGACTTTAAACGCCTTTTTCCCGAAAGTATGTCCAAGGCACTTACTGTATATATCACAAGCAGGGCAGTGTAGTAGCGCAGGAGCGCAGCGTCTCCCTATAAACACGACGGTATTCGGTTTCAATTCCCACTGGGGAAAGCAGGAATTTTTCATATCCGTTAATTTCTCTGGCAACTAGGCAAACACGACGGCTTCCTCTACTATAAAGCGTGAAACTGATATCTTTGTGCAGAACAAGTCATATAAAAATAATGTAGTAAATACATAAACTTAGATAAAAGCTGGCATTATTATTCGTATTTCGTAACTAAAATTAATTACGAGAAGATAAAAAGAAACCTCAAAGTATTAACCTTAAGATGATTATTTTATAACAAAATAGGTTAATCGTATTACACAGGACTCACTCTCATTAATTGACGTGAGACTCGAGCGTGTACTTCGAGTTAAAAATGAATAATTGATTGATAGATGCGGTAACTCGGCTCTCTGTATTATGATACTGTGTAGGTGGAGATAGAAAAAAGGTTCGTTACTTTCTAGAAGACAAATGATCAAGTTATATGACACTCCGTTCTGAGTAGAGCTGTGGTTAAAGTTTAGAAAATTATAAAATGCAAGTTTGTCTTTGTTTCTCTTCGTTTAGAAAACGTGGATATGCGATACGTAGAGTTGCATCACATAGAATATTTTTATTTCAAATGAAAATTGGAGAACAAAGTGTCTTGACGTCATATGTTCTCTTTAGATGTTACTATGAAGATGAGCAAAAATAGAAACTACTGTCATCGTTACCTAAGAGTATATTATTTATTGAAAAAACATATTATAAAAACATATACATGTTGTTACATTGAAATAGGATCATTTAAATTCAAAAATCTTTATGTGGACGAGGGTCCAATCGATCACGACATTCCTTTTCGCGTCGTCTACTGTCGATTTTTTCTCAAGGGCCTGTGGGAGTCCTCCGTCCTAAAACGCTGTACCCGAGTATCCTCCCATTTTCGTAACATTGCTTTTGAACATCTACTAAATATCTTAGCCTTTTTCATATCTTCCTATTACTTTTATGTTTTTAGCATTCTCATCGCTGTGTAAAAACAAGTACCCATTACAAATACCTTTTTTATGTTCTTTTTTTAGCTTTAGGCTTTATCTCAATTAAAGTAGAATTGGCAGGAACCATGGAAACCTAGTGTTGGACTCCAACGCAGCGATTTGCCTAGTTGTCAAAGCAAAACATATGTATATGAAAAATTTCTTCCTCTCTAATTGGGAATCAAACCCACAAACCGTCGCATTTACAGGTAGATACTGCGCCTCTGCGCCATAAAGGTCTATACGAGCTTATATCGTGTTTCAAAATGTTTTTAGTTTTCATAATCACCTAAAGCATATTTTAATAATAATCTAATATCTAACGAATCAAAGTCCCTCCACCGCCGTAAGTCGTAACGGATGAGTGACGACGCCGTTAATTTTAACTGCCACTTAAAAGTACATTAAATAGGGCATTGTTTCGTATTCGCATTGCAGATGAATGCTTGAGTGGCCAATCGTTTGTTTTTGATTTTATATCCGAATAATATTTATTTGTCTTTTGTATTACAAGAGGAAATTTTCTGAGTTTTTTGGTCTACATCGGTCATCTGTACAGCCGATTTACGAGTGCCTTTAACTTAGTCTTAGTAGATTCGGGTTACGCTAACTTTCATTTAGTATGAAAAATGTTAATCTCCCTATAGATATAAAAAATATAAGTAACCACTGTATATATAAAATATTAAGAAAGCTATTGAAACATCAATTTAATGGAAAAAACAACGACTTTAATATTTTTTTTCAAATTGTGCGTCTAACTTCAGCTTCACTGAGATATAAATTTTTAATCAAAATTACTGAATTAATAAATTACCTGAATCTTTCGAATTACTTTCTCATGGAAATGTAAATATTTTCGATATGAGAATGCATTTTACGAAACTTTTTAGGCATTTTGCTTGATTTAAAACATAATTTATTTAAATAAAAAATCGTAAAATATTCTTCGAAACAATCCTACAATTAATAGAAATCAAATAAAAATAAGGTATAACTTTTATTTGAAAATATGTAAACAAATTTTCATATAATAATATAATCTAATAATTTAATACTAATTACAACTACGTTTAGAAAATATCAGTTGACACCAAATTGAAATGCTCACTGACACTAAAATTGATCCTTAATTAGGCTTACGCATAAGCTACATATTTTTTACATATTATTGGACTAAACAAACAAAGCCTATTAGGAAGATAGATTATGAGCTATATGTAGGTATAGTGAAAATTATGACTGCTAACCTCTTAAACGACATCATCTAAGTCGTTTATTGCTTGTACTTAGTTTACTTTAATTGATTCTCTTACAATACACACGACGTGTATGTCGCAGGCAATTCCAACCCCAAAGTCGTAATTCACATATTACATAGTAAAATATGTATGTACGTACGTTATAATGGGCATACACTCGAAACTTTAAATTATAGCTAACCGCACAACAACAAAGTCATTTAACTTTGACTACAAACATTAAATATGCTTACTAGTAAATCATCCCTCTCCCTCACAAGCGAGGGCGAGTTTTTACCTCAGAGGGTAAAGGTCTACTATTGACTTAGTAAAATCAATGTTCTACTGAAGGGTGAGCCTAACTATGTTTGTTATTTATTTGATTTTAGCTATTACATTTATGAAACTATGGGATTTTGTTTATGTTGAATATTTGTGACAAAAAATAAGTTATATCAAAAATAGAAACATAAATAAGGCTCAGCATTTGCTCAATTTCTTCAAACTTGGCTATCTGTGGCGAAGGCTTTCTCCTATAGACGTTATAATCCGTAATGAAATCCGTATATACAAAATTATGTTAATTCCATATATGAAAAACATATACGATATAAATATTATATCTAATAAATATACATAATTAATATGTTACTTGTGTCTAGTTCTCATATGAGAAGGTAAATTAAAAAAGATATCTATTTCTCATAATTAGAATCAACATGCCAATACCAGTTCAATACTTTTATTCTTATTAATTACTTATTATAACATTGTATGTATATAGCGCTCTTTTTGAAGTAATCCTGAGAAATATAACATCTACGATAATTAATGCTCGGAATAATATTTATATTACACATTAATATTTATATTACATTTGCTCAGAATAATATTTATATTACGTAAGTTAGTGATACAATTAAATTGAAAAATGTTGAAGTAATTTTTTAATGTAATTTTGTTAAAATTATAAATTCACTTAAATGTTTACTTTCTTGCTAATAATGAACGTATTGTAATTGCTGTTTCTAGAAATTATATTTTACATCAGAGTGAAAGCTTTCTATTAAACTTTGAGGTTATATATATATATATATATATATATATATATATATATATATATATATATATATATATATATATATATATATATATATATATATATATATATATATATATATATATATATATATATATATATATATATATATATATATATATATATATATATATATATATATATATATATATATATATATATATATATATATATATATATATATATATATATATATATATATATATATATATATATATATATATATATATATATATATATATATATATATATATATATATATATATATATATATATATATATATATATATATATATATATATATATATATATATATATATATATATATATATATATATATATATATATTAATTTTTTTTCAGTATTTCCTAGCTTCTTGAAAATTTATCGATATTTTTTAAAAAAACTGCATAAGAGACTACTACTAAAACATTTTTTATCATAGAAATTCTGTGGCGCGATCAACAGAGTAATGTGACAAGCTTTTTCCTACTTAATTGCTCGTAATATAAGAAAATGTGAGAAAATCAACTCCTTTACGACATTTACATGTGCACAAATATAACACTAAAACGAATAATACTTACACAATGTATGCAATTATTCTATGAAATATTACAACCTATTAAACCATCAAGTTTGAAATAGAGCTTTTGGAAAGCACAATAAATTGCAAAGTCATATTATGGCGTATATTTTAACGTCGTGTCGCATTTTAAAGTATTACCTCCGCATTATAATATTATGCTTAGTAGTTTTATATGAAAAGCTTGACATTTTGCCTCACGCCTTCTCCCTCGTCGCCATACAACAGTGTATGGTTGTACGGTGTTAGTGGGGCGATACATTACCGCATTCCACTCGCAACGTCCATACATTTGACACGGCCGTGTATTATGTGTACGAGCAATTGTGTTATTAAAATATTTTATCGTATTAGACACTTTTAATAAAGCGTTTTTTTCATTTGTTTTTGTTTTATTTTTAATAATAAATATTTATCGTACATATTGTTGTATTACTTCAATTTAAGCAAATTTGACAAAAACGTTTTGGTTTTCAACGCTCATATAACAATGAGAAATAAAGCATAGCATAACAATGAGAAATAAAGCGTAAGATTTACCTTTTTTTATTTCTCATTATTATATGAGCGTTGAAAAAATATATATAATCTACATATCTCTGGCAAACTAGCCAAAGCGCGACGTTGAGTTCCGCCACTCAACACGCAATGCCTCGAAAACGGCGGAAAGCCGGGACTGAGAAAGCAGGGACTAAGCAACGGAGTGTCTTAACACTAGGTTTCCACGGTTCTTGCAGTTCCCTCTGCCTACCCTGTGCCTACCCCTACCCTACCCATGTGCGGGATAAAGCGTGAAGCTAAAAAAAATCTTTTATATATATGTATATACTATAGTTTATAAAGGTGCTGTAATATTTTAATTTCACGTAAATACCGATACATGCCATAACCAAAGCACCGTGTCTCTATTACTAATCATCGTACACAACCCAAAAAATACCTAGTAAGAAAGTTCCCTGTTAAACGACGCTTAATGAAATCCGTCGTCATTCGCGCGTGGCTATGTGGAAAGTTTTCTAGCTATGTCTAATACTTTCGACGTTTACTCCGATGTTAAATAGCTGGGAATTATTCCAGTTTTGCTACTCGAACGTGTGTTTCGAAGTAAAAGTCGGAATTAAACGTAGAAATGAGATATCTATAGAAGACTTTTATATATAGAAAGCTTCAACGAAACTTTGTTTTCTGGAAAAATTACGAATGGAATATATGATGTGACATCTGCCAAGATCTAACTTTGTAAAGCCACAAGTTCTATAAGAATAGACTAGGTTTAATTGATATGTTCTAAAGAATATACGAAAACCTTCGTTGTTATAGATTCAACACTTCTTCTAATATTATAGTTTTAATATTATATGACTATGAATGAAACGATCTCGCTAAAAATGTATAAATATAAATATATAATAAATAATTATATATATTTTTTATAGCTTCACGCTTTATCCCGCATATTGCAGGTATCGCACTTGCCTATTTGCCCGAGTAAAGAAAATGGTAATTAATTAATCTATCCTCCCTAAGTAGGAATCGAACCCCCAAACTATGCTGCGCTGCGCTTTGCCTAGTTTCCAGAGCGAAGAAAAAGGAAATAGAAAAACCCATCTTTCCCGAGCGGGAATCGAGCCCTCAAACCATCGTGTTTACAAGCAGACGCTTACGCCTCTGCGTCACGACGGCCCTCAATAATTATATTTATTAGAGAAAATCTAAGTAGGAGTATAGTAATTTTATTTTAATTGTATATGGATCGGTAAGGATTCGCTTTCAAGTAAAAGCATTTAAATTATTATGTTCCTCTTCGCTGCAAAGTTTTTCAAGCTACTTTTTTAGGAAATACAAATAATATGTGGAATACAGCTACAAAATATCAAATGATATTTTAAATTTATATTTGAAATATAATCAACACAACAGACACTTGGTCCGTAATCTTTTTAACTTATACTATATGTTCTTATCATAAATATTAATAATACATAGTATTTTAAACAATTTTAAGCGTAAATTTAGTTTTGTACAATATTAGACACAAAAGAAATGACGCAGAGTGATATATTATAATGTTATTGACGAAAATGAAAATATTAGGTAACATATTTTCGTACACAAACGAGGAAATAACTTGAAAAACGTGTTACTTGTTAAGTATAACGAGATCAGCCGTACATTGTATATGACAATCATATTATATTTGTATTTATGTATATATTAATATAAGTATTTACTATTAACTTTGTAAATAGAAATGAATAAATATATAAATAAGCTAAATACAAATAATTTTATTCAAAATAAGAGTACAAAATCCATTTTTGAACATTAAAAATATTTTCACCAGTAAATGCCTTGACTTGAGAAGAACCGGCGCGCGACACTCAGCGGGACTGTTTTTAAATCGTCATATAATTTTACACCGATTAATTTTTCTACAATAACGCATTTGAAACAGACTGGAGCGAGCATAACATTCTAAAGATGTGTGGTAATTTAAAAAATCGTTAATTAGGCAATAACTTTTAACACACAATCTTTTCACAGTTATTTTCAATTAAATTGTGTTGTAATTTTTCATACTAATTGATCCACAAAAATTTCACTGAGCTACCTCAGGAAGAGGAGAAAATATCAATAAAAATTACTTGCCTATAGTCATAGAAGAACATATATTTGTAAATGCAAACTAATGTATAATTATTAAGAATGATTTGTTTACGATATGAAATTTTCATTGAAACCAATTAACTATTAAAATATTAATATTATCTACAACTTACAATTATTATTTATGTCATCTACGCAAACGACAATCAAAAAACAATTTTCTCCCATTTAGAAGTATTGCCCAAAAATATCCTCAAAAGCCTAAACTGGTCTCAAATTTTATCGAAATATGACAGGCGTCTGTTGAAGTCGAGTTGGAAACTTCCAAGTTATTTGCGTTAATGCGGGCTTCAAGTAAGCAGGAAAAGGCATTATTGAAAGGCATTTATGACGAGAATATTAATGAAATCTAATATAAATGTAAAATAACGCGGCCAAGTTACAAGTTTGACAGGTCGTCTGAGACTCGCAGGCTGAGGCTTGCCGCGAGGGGAATGTTTGTGACGATTTCAAATGCGAAAATATTGCTAGGTTTAATATGATTAAAAGTGATTAATGTTTTGTATATTTTGATCTAATTTTATTTAAAAAATCTATTATTTGTTTATTATCTTCGATTAAGTTAAATAAGAATCTGGTCTAAAAAAGTAATAATCATAAAAACAGACAAGTAGACGTAGTAATAGTTAAAATGTTTGAAAAACACAAAATGGGTGGATTATAATATTTTTTTCCACATAAAACGATGAATTAGCATATATTTACATAAAATATTTAAGTATTTTCAATTTATGGAAGATATTTCTGTAGCACTCCAGGGAGTATGCAGCGAAGAGGAAAGAACAAACTTCTGGATTTCTCAAAGGGAGCGCTCGCAAAGTTACTGTTTCGTGCTTCTAGGTTTTATTTTAATTATATAACTGATATTTATTTATATATTTATAGTGAGTGACTGATATCAATTAAAATTTAAATTAAATTATATCAATAGCACAGTGAATAAAACTTGGCGAACTCAATGCCTCTGTAGCATTTTTTGTTGGCTGACTTTTCAAATATTGCGTTTTTCATTTTTATTACACAATAGAAATATTTCTGCACAGAATTTGAATACAAAATGTGAAGATTTTGACAAAATAAAAACTAGTACAGTATACACGTAAATACTTATACGGACAATTTTTTTGTACTAATAGCGATATAGGTAATTTATCCGCAGGCTTTTAAGTGATTCTATTAAGTAACCATTTTGTTATACAAGAGAAGTTAGATCAGTTAGCTCATGGTCCATCACATACGAGTCGTAGTCAGTCAGTTTGTTGAATTTTCACGTTCTCCAGTGTCTAGTGAAGCTGGTAACATGTCACTTTTTATTAGCTTATTTGGTTAATCGATATATAATATTACTATTTGGTTGTAAAAATTTGTTTTTTCAATACTTAAAATTTTACACTTAGACTTGCCTCTATATAAATAGTTGAAACGTTTCTCACCACTTTCAGCTTTTCTAAAGATTCTTAACCATGTCAGCATATATCACTTATAAAAGGAATTAAAGTCTACTCACAGTTAGCACTGGATGTATGCAAAGTCAGTTAACAGTATATGTAGTATACACAAAATACTTGGAAACTCAATCACAAACAACATCAAATATGTAATGCAAAAATGAACACCATAATAAATAATTCAGACGAATAATAAAATCATTGATTAAATAAAAAAGTTTAAGATTTTAAATAAAAAAGTTTAAATGAATTATTCGCGTATAATATTATTTTTATGGAATCCCGACGATTCGAATATTTGCGGACTCACGGGTAGACTGAGGTGGCATTCGTCTGTCATTTGATATAATTATTATATCAAACTACCGCCAACAGTCTTTGATTTTTTCTAGTAGTTGTTGTTGTATTTTAAATTGAAACATCTTTTTAATAATATTATTGAACTGGGGATAGACGAGACGATATAGATATAGAAAATCCACTTGCAGTTCCAATTTTATTTTACCTTGTGACGTGAACACAATATTTACGTTGTACAAGAGCCGCACTAATTTAATCCTTGCTAGCGTCGCGTTGGCTCATCTTGTTAAATAATGAACTACCTTCCACTGTCGATCCTTTTTAAATGTAAATACACAAGTCCTTATCTCCACGGCCACTCCAGGGGTTTCTGTTTGCGCGAACTACGATTCATCAGGCCTTCTATAATACGACTTTCAGTTTGTTCTAACAATATTGTTGTTTACGCTATAAATAATACTGTAATGTTGCTACGACGCCTTTCAGGTAAAAGAGCAAAAGGCAAAAGTATATTCTGCTAATGTCTTTGGACTTTATATTTAGTTGAGTATTTATAAAGGTTTATTTGGCCTGAAATTGTGTTTAAATATTTTAAGTAATTTGAAATAGAAAACGGGCTCCCGTTTTGTATTCATATCTTTACGAATTGTATGACAGAAGATTAAATTTTAGCTCCAGTGTCGCTTTTGTTATCGTTTTGCTTTTGTCTTTTTTTTCATATTTTTTTAGTCTTTGTGTATATAGATCAAGGCGACAATAGCGTAGTGGTGTAGATCTCATATTAAAACCGTTGGTAGTAAGTTCTATTCGATAGATCAATTAGTTATTTATCTTTCTAATGTTTGAAGTCAAAGTCATAATTTAATTTCTTGAGTACGGATCGAACCTTTACCCTTAGACAGCCCTCACCTAAATAACCTAAATATATTGGTAATATAAATAAATTATTAGCAATTTTTTCCTATATTGATGTAATGATTAAATATTCATACCAGCTTGTATTGTAAATATGGGTGTTACACTTTCTCACGCAATAATGGAAATGCCACGAGTTTTCTTTCTAATTAGAAAAATACCGAATAAATCATAAATTTAACATAGTGTTTGGATGAAAAAGAATTCTTAAATCTTCTAAGTAAATACGTTTTATTTATACACATACTTAAAAATACTATAAAATTTGATTCGTAAATATGTTTATATTTGTATTTAACGTTTCCATTTTCACTTTGGAATATTTGATTTTTTTTCGCTTCTCCGCCGCAAAGGCTGGTGATAAATTCTAAAACAAAGAGACAAAAAATAAATATATAAAAGTACAACGCACAGTATCGTAATACCATCAAATGATTAAATCGATTATACATTAAAATTATTATTCGAATCACGATCTCGACTAGTCTATACAATATTTTATGTTTAATACATTTACAGATCTATTGAATTAGCTATTTTGAATATTAATCGAGTTGGGGTGACGTGACTCGCACTCGTACTCACAGGTCGCAGCTCGCAACCGAAAATCGATAAGCTGTGAATCGATTTTAGAGTCTGGTTAAAATAATATAAAATCAAAGTTAAATATTTAAACTGTAAAAGCGTAAAATATTAGTAGTATTTAATGATTTTATACCAATAAGGAAGTATGATATGTTAAAATAAATTGTTTTAAAGTAAAAAGGAAATATAGAGACGAAATTTAAATAAAAAAAAACATTAAAATTGACGTATAAATTGTAATTATAATTATTAATAAAATGAAATAGGCTATAAAATTATTCCAACTACTTCACTATAAGACCTCCTTCCTCGTTTTCTTAATTAAATAACAAAGCCTTCCCTACTAAAATTGATGGAAACATCATATTTTCAGCCAATACTATTTTCAATTTATTATAGTTCTCATAAAAACTCTCGAGTATCAACTAGAATGAAATATAAATGTTCGAAGTTGCAACAGAATTGTTTTCAATAAAGTAAATATTTGTAGCAATTTTAGAAACGGCTCGAGATAAACTGCAAACAGTCGACGAGTCGATATGGTGTATTGAAACGTAGCGACGTAGCGACTCTACGTAGAGTGCTACTTTATTTGTCTTTGTATTGAAATTTCATTATGCAAATGTGATTGAGATGAAATATTAAACGATTTGTTCAATTTTAAACGTTTTTTTTACTTTCTAATAAATAATAAGTAAATATTCACGGGGAGATAAAATTTCAAAGTGTTTTAACACTCTCAGATATTGTGGGCTACAGTGACACAGAATTTTATCCTGCTGTATGCAGAATATAGAGTAAACATATATAATATACCTATATGTTCCTATACATATATGTATATAATATATATAGAATATAGTCTTTGTTTTTCTTTTATCACAGTACATTTTGATTAAAGATTAGAACGATTATACTGTTTTCTCACTAAATTCTGTTGAGATGAAAGAAATACATGAAAAAGAGAAAATTAAAACTAAAAGTAATCCTTTCATTAAATACATTTAATACTTACAATTTATTTACGAGTATTCGTACAGTTTGTGGTAACTTTTAAGTTCGGAAGTGCGGTTGCGAGGGTCATTAATCTAATGTACTGCCAAAGATTTCAACTTGAATCTTCAAGAACTTAAAATATAAATATATAGTAGAATTCACCAGTTCAGCTGTAAGCTATTTAAAACTTTTAAGTCTGGGTCCAACTTAATAATATGTTTAATGAAATCGCCAAATTATTTTTCATTTTAGTGATAAATTAGTTTAATAGTGGTTTTTTTTTTGAATCCTGATCATCTTGGTACAAATATAACTTCAGACTTAAGAAATCTGTAAAGTAAAAGTCAAAGTCAAACAATTTAGTTCAAAATAAGAAGTACATGCTTCATTTTTTGAACGTCAAATAATTTGAGTTACCGCCGGTTCGCTAAAGTTAATACCTCAGACCTGAGAAAAACCGGCGCAAGAAACTCAGCGGGACTTTATCTGATTTTTTTTAATTTGCCAGATATTTAAAATTTCACAATACTTATTAATGATAATGATACTCTTGAACTAGACTGGAGCGAGCATTTCATTCCCAAGGCGTGTTATCATTTATGAAATCATTAATATGATAATAACCTTTAACACACAAACGTCGTTTCACAATTTTTTTAAATTGTGATATTGAACAGTCTTGGACGTTTTCTGGGATCCTATTGTAGAAGCATACAGACTGTCCCATAAAAAAATTACGGATGCAATTTAGTCTAGTTACAGGTGCGGTAAGTTTATGCCTGTTTCTTGTATTAATATTGTGTATACCACCAATTTTGGTAAAATCGTTGATATTTTTTATACATATATTAAATTATCATTTATACTGAGATGCAACGGTAATATAATTACTTCCTTAAATTTTTGTCTTAAGGAATCTTTCAGAACTTAAATTGCGCGCATAAATTGCACAAATAGCTTCTGCTTCTGCTTCTGCGGTAAAAAAGATGGTAATAATGATGGTGACATATCACGAAACGATCACGAAGTTATAGATACATACAAGTGATTTGTAATAAACATATATAAGGTATATAATAGCTTTTTAAAATAAAAATAAAAAAATAAAAATCTCTAAGGAAATATTAATTAATAAATATATAATACTTTGATAGAGCCTTCATATAGAGCTTATAAGGAAATAGAATTCTAATTCGAACTTATTACTTATTCAGCCTAATTGTATTGCATGTAACGTTATATATGATATAAAAGCTAAATGTTTTGGATTAAATGTACATTGTATTTTATTTTTATTTATTTTTAAATAGCTTCTCACTTTTATCCCGCATATTGCAGGGTAGGCAGAGGGAACAGCAGGGACCGTGGGAACCTAGTGTTAAGACACTCCGTTGCTTAGTCCCTGCTTTCTCCATCCCCATTTTCAGTGGAAATCGAACCCTCAAACCGTCGCGTTTACAGGCAGATACTTACGCCTCTGCGCCACGACGATAAACTGTAATTCATGATTATGTCCATAATCACTATATTTTATATTATTTAGAGGTTAATACTGCATAGTATGTGTTTCCATTATTTAACGTGACATTATATAGTTTCAACAGTTTATTACTTCGGATAGGTCGTTATATTTACGATTCTCATATCAGGAATAATGCACAGTACATTACGTTATTAGTTCATTTTGTATAATAACGGTGTTTAGATTTATTTTACTGTAATGAGTGTCACTTTGAATATATATGGTAGTAATATATATTATTAAAAGTTAATATTGTTAATTTAGATATAGTCTAGTAATGTCAAGTTGTTCGTTTAATTAAATTTTACTTTCATAAAAAATACTTATAGGTAAAGACAAATATTAAAAAGATATTTATTTTTAAGGATAGAAAAAATATTTTAAGAATATATACAAAACACTGCGGGATAAAATCCCGCACCTAACCGCTTTGACGGTAAAGCTATAGCCATAGCCATATAGTTCTTCGTCACGCTGCGTCGAAATTTTTATATTATTAATACTAATTATTGCGTTGTTAACATCTCTGCGCTTAATGTGGATTAACATTTTAAAAATTATAAAAATATGTACTCTCTGTTTTTCAAAATGTTATTTTTAGTGTATAAAATTAAAAAACAATACGTAAAGGTGTCAAAGGCTATAGCATATCAATAAAAGCATTAGACTCAACAAAGTTATTATAAATGTTAATCGAGTTACTCGAATTGTAATAGATTCGATGCTTGCAAACGGATTGTCTTAGGTCTAGAAAATTTTTATACTTGCTGGAATTCAATAGTAAATGAATACAGCGAAGCAAGGGATTTAGAAAATAAGGTAAAATGGTCTACAAAAATAGAATTATCTAATTAATTATAATTTAAATTATTTTAGTATATGAGAGATACCTTTAAAGTTATTGAAGAATTTTGTAATTTTCTAATATTTTCATCTAATCTATTAGATTTGAGGTGTAATATAGTATCAGGTATATGATCTTAGCTTTGTAAAAGCCTTTGCCGTAGCGTTGAGTTCTACTACTCAGCACGCAACGGCTTGAAACGGTGGAAAGCGGGAAACGGAGTGTCTCAACACTAGGTTCTCGAAGTTCCTGCGGTTCCCTCCGCCTACTCTGCTATAAGCTGAATGATACTTGAAATTAATAAAACCTTTCTGTAACAGCAGTACGGAGTCAGACAGTACGCGCCTGAAGCATTGTTTTAACCCTAGGCCTCTGTCTTTTCTGTTGTATTCGAGATAGTTTCTTTTTTTCTTTTTTTATTGTGGAAAGCGCTGTATATCGAAGTAAAATTTTTACAAACATTAATAATAACATAAAGACGACATTTAGAAAATAGCATTATTTTTCTCTTATAGAACATTAAACAATAATAAATAAGGCTTGAGTCGCCAGAAGTTGAATCGAGGGCGGCGTTGGGAAGACTAATGGTGACCCCGCGTCACACGCAGACGCGGACCTCGGGCTGAGGACTGAACACTTGTCACGATAAGCTCGTCTTGTGTCAAAACCACTATATATGTATGTAGTGGTAGTAGGCTTTCAGGGATGGGCGTTTAAGCGATTGCTGGCGTAAAATATGGATTAATGCCTAATGTTGGACGATATTTGACGTGACTGAGTCATATTATGTGTATTAATATTTATATTTTAAAATGCACTAATATATTAAAAGTGTGCTTGATAGGACGTATAGCTTTTGTGGTTAGAACACTTGAGCAGCTTCCAAGAGGCGCGGGTTCGAATCTTACAACAGAATTTTTTTAATAACGAAAATATTTTCCTTTTTTTATATATAATTTTATATTATAGAATACGTTAGCAATAATAAAAACACATTACAGCTATTTCAAAATCTGACTTACAAAGCAGATTCATTAAATATTTCTTTGTAGCTTTAATAACAAAAGCTCTCATATGTCACATTTAGTGAGGCTATCTAAAACATACACGAGGCGATCAAAGATTATGTATGTACAAGCACAAGTACATACAAGTACTTACCCTAATTTCCTTCTTCATTAATATTCCGTAACAGGTAAATAATTCAAAGGTGCTTAAAGCATTTGAGCCATCAAAATTGGGTTCACGTATTAAATATTCTAACTTAACTTAAATTTAATAAATTCTTCAAAATGCTAACAAAATTTATGAGCGTTTAATGTTAGACTAATTTAAGGGACGCTTATTAATTTTCATTCCTTTATAAATAAATCAAAATGTTCTTGGTAAGTGTTTGGCTTCTCAACGAAGGGATAGCGGTTCGATTTTCGCTCATAATAATATTTATTGTTGTTAGTCTATTTATTTTGTAAAATTTTAGTGCTTAAGTCTAGTCTATATAAAAAAAAACGACTAAACGGCAAAAGATATAGGAACCACATAGAAAAAGAATGAAAATATTTTTTTACATTAGAAAAAAACTTTTTTACTGAAAAAACCTGATGGTGATGTTATCACCCCATTTTCGAGTTTTGTTATTTCCAATAAAGTTATTTATATCGTATTAACATTTAGCACACAGTTAAAGTTCAGCTACACTAACAATACCTGCATAGGAATATATGCAATAATATCTTTCCTGACTATTAAGAAAAATAACAAAAGTGGTATTTTAGTAACTATTTCAAAGCTCAACATATTATATAGAAATGAGTTTAATTAGCGATTCACGTATTATGCCTCACGTTACTTTACAAAAAGCAAAAATATATAAATTCCAAAATATATATATATTTAATATAATATTTTCAATATATCCTTGCGAGTATATTAAAGCTTTGTTCCACACAATGGCGTACAGTTATGTTTGTGACAGAATTTGAGGAGATATCCATCGAGGCGACCCGCCGCAGGTACCCATATCATTACCTATCCCTACCCCGGACCGCGTCCCTTCCAAACCGTAATCTACATAGGATCAAGGGACAACTCCCGATATCAATTGAAAGGAAAGTCAATTTCATTTTGGTATCTGAGCAGTTTTAATTTGGCTAATTGAAAACGCAAAAAATATTACAATATAAGGCACAATTATATAAACCGATTTGTATCATATGTTTATAAATATTGTGAAGAACCGCTGTAAATGAGATGTTATTGAGGGTTTTATTTTTTTTTCTTCACGCTTTATCTACTTTAGAGAACTGCAGGAATCATTTGAACCTAGTGTTGAGACACTTCGTTGCTTAGTCCCTGCCTTATCCGTCCCCATTTTCCACCTTTTCCGAGGCATTGCGTGTTGAGTGGCGGAACTCAACGCCACGCTTTGTCTAGTTTCCAGAGCGAAGAAAATGGAAATAGAAAAATCAATCTTCTCCGAGTGGGAATCGAACCCTCAAACCGTCGCGTTTACAGGCAGACGCTTACGCCTCTGCGCCGCGATGGTATGTATATATGTATTTCATTTAAAACTATTTGAATAAAATAAAATAGAAACAAAAGTTGTAGAGCGGGGTTTCCTTACATTAGTTTTTAGTTAAGAACCAAGTGTTAAGACACTTTGTTCTTTATTATCCGCTTAGATCTAAAATCTTACGTATTGCGGAACTCAATTTCCGTATTTTAACACTATACAATCGTACTATATACAATATAACGTATATTTTGTAATGTTGTAGCCAATCGTCGCGTGATGGCGCATGGAGTGCGCGCGGACGGCGTGGTGTGCGACGCTGGCGCTGGCGGTGCTGGCGGCGGCGGGCCCGCGCTACAGCTCGCGCATCGTGCACACGCAAGCTGGTATATTAATATATAATCATATGTTCTTTAAATTTAAATTGTATATTCATTGACAAGGTGTCATTTGTTCAGTTTCTTTACGTTCTTTTTTAACTGGCATAATTATCAATCAAAGATCTTCAATTCAATTCACATCTTTTTGTTTGTAGCTTTATTAAATAACTTGAAATATTACTTTTATATTACGTTTAAAGAGAAAATACAAAGTCCATCTTGAGCAATATAAATATAAACACTGAAGCTTTCAGGGATCTAAACCAAAAAATACATGCACTTTCCAACAGCGTCGCGCCGTCAACGACGCTGTTTATTTTTATTGATACAACAACTGAGTATATTTGCAATATCACAAATATTACTGTATCGTTTTTTAAGGACAGCAAAGTAAATCTGTTATGATAATTAAATTCGTGCATATTGAAGTACTACGAGCATTTTCAAAGTCCCATCCGCCCTGCGTTTAACGTGTAAGTTTGATGCTTCCGGTACAAGTCCGGGGTCAGTAATCCTGGGACAATTCAATCAGACCGGGATCAGTGGGTGGAAACACCGGAATCCCGGAATATTGTAGGTGAAAGGCGTCGTTCCGTTTTGTATTACAAAGCCACAGGGTGTCGGCCCAAATTAATAATTGTCGGTACTACGCTTCCACGTAATTGGTTGAGATTGACCATCCATTGAAACCGCTCGCTCTGGCTCGGTCAGACGGATCGAGCTTTTTTTTGTTAATTAATAATATTCCATTACGAGCTTTCCGTTTGTTTGTACGGCTTTTGTTGGAAATCTAATTAATTTGTTTACTTTACTCCCTGTTCGTTGAGATATGTATGAACACCGTTTTTTACGTCGTTCGTCGAAATATTGAAGCTTATATCGTTATATAAATTTAGTTTACAAAAACTTTTAAAACATCGATGGTTTGTGAGTTCGATTGCCAATCGGGGAAGACAGATTTTTTCATTTCCATTTTCTCCCCTCTGGCACCTAGACAAAAGCACGGCGTTAAGTTCCGCCACTCAACACACAATGCCTCGAAAAAAGCTGAAAGCGGGGAACGGAGCGTGTTCCTGCGGTTCCCTCTGCCTATCCTGCTATGAGAGGAATAAAGCGTGAAGTGTAAAATATCATAGTACTTAGTTTCGTTAGTAATTTTAGGGTTTCATAATTTTGGCTATTTTTAGCAATTTTGACTTTTGATCAATGAGTTAATACAAAAAATCCACTTAAGAAAATATTTTAAGACATTGTGTAAAACGATTACAAGCACTAATAATAATTCCAAATTAAATATCATCTAACGTATAATATACATGGTTAAAAAGACCAGGATCTTTTTTTTACATAAAAATACCTTAAAAATAATTTCAATAGTAATTAGCACAAATTGGTCCTAATAAATCTAAACTATTAACGCAATTGTTTCAAAAGTCAATACAAATAGCATATATAAATAAAATAAACATTTTCCACCTCACAATATAACATAATGTACTTTCCTTGTACCAAATTACAAAGCCTGAATCACTGCTTAAATATTCACTATCATCCCTTCCATTCCATCACGTTTCTCCATCAAACTCACTTGAAAAGGGTGTGAACTTGTCCGATATTACCAGTAGGTACCAACTATATCGTGACCATCGAACCCAAAACTCCAAGTCCTCATTACTTTGAACCCTTCACTTCAAACAGCCTCATTTGGTCCGCAACCGACCACAACTGCATGCTCTAAATGAAGTAATAATTAAACTTTGAAATTTGTTAAGCAACAACTTCGCTATAATTTACTTTGTTAGCACAAAGTTTCCTCTACATCGTGGGGAATTTAATAAACATGCATTTGAAGAGACCTGCTTTGTTCGACTATAGACTGAAATTAGCGCCGGGTATTGTTGATGGCTGCTTTATAGAGACTGAGTTAATAACTGTGAGCCGTAAGTTACTTAAAGGCGTACATGTTAATAACTTTAAACGTGTATTTATTATAATAAATAAGACCAAGTTAAAGCGTTTGTTCATTTTAACACACAAATCTCAGTAACAATTTCATTAAATTTAATAGTTATTTTTGTGTTACTTAATCTTTTTGTCGAGTTTAGTGTGTATAGCTTAAATTTTAATAAATATGTAGATTATTTTCATAAGACAATACTAAATACAAAGTCGTAATTGAAATGCAATGATCCAAAATCGATCAAATTGTAGACGCAAATCATTTGTCTGTTACAAATATAGGGCCTTGTTGCTTTCAATGGGCCTTGCTGTTCTGTCAATTGCAAGCAAATGAGTGAATCTGTCTATGAGATGGCAGTTTGATAACATAAGCTTACAGCCCTAGTCCTGGTATTGTGGATTATTAATAGAAGTTGAAAGTGGCGTTAAATAACCTATGTTTAACCACACACAGACATATTTTTAAGTTAGGTTTTTTACTCGGAAGAGATATAATTTTACTGATTTGATTATGATATAAATTCAATGTATCACGATTTAAATCTATGAAATACTATGTCAAAATCCAATACGTAAAGTTTTAGTGTTTTGTTATACTTTAGTGTTTTAAATACGAAAATAAAGTTTTTAAAATTAATAAAATTTTCTAAAGTTAATAAGCTTTTTAAAAAATATTAAGATATTTAAAAAAAGATTTTTTAAAATTACCAAAAAATTTTGTCACCAGGAGCAATCAGAGGCATAATAGTGGAGCCAGCATCACGTCGTTTAGAGCCCGTGGAAGTGTTCAGAGGGGTGCCGTACGGCGGCAAGCCGGCGCGGCTTGGGGCACCGCCACCGGCGCCTACGTGGCCTGGCACCCGCCTTGCAGATACATATGCACCGGTCTGCCCACAAAAATACCCGGATATATCGAACAAGTGAGAAAGCTAATTGAAGTTGTTGTCGTAGAAACGATGGAGTTTAATATTGTAAAATATATGCTTTTAGACAAAAATTACGATTTTATCAGAATTATAATAATTATAATTAAAAATAAATTCTTATATATATAATTTCTTTAAATATTTATAAAAAATTGAACGTAGCGGTATTCGAACCTGCGCCAATTACAAACCGTGTAAACGTTCTGACCGCTAAGCCATGCATTCTAAAACATGCTCTATACAACTCATTGTGTTGTTAGCTTCTTTGTAGAGAATATTTTTTCTAACCTTAGTACGAAATAACACTTTAAAAAGTCATAATATATTATAATGTAAATATTTTTATATCTTTATATATAGATATCAGATAATGATGATAGTATTCAAAATTTTACATTTGTGAGGATCATATCATCATGTTATATATATATATATATATATATATATATATATATATATATATATATATATATATATATATATATATATATATATATATATATATATATATATATATATATATATATATATATATATATATATATATATATATATATATATATATATATATATATATATATATATATATATATATATATATATATATATATATATATATATATATATATATATATATATATATATATATATATATATATATATATATATATATATATATATATATATAATATATATATATATTATATATTTTTGTATACATAATAAAAATTTTCATTGACATACCTATTTTAATAATTAGTAGAAAGTAATAAATAAATGACAATAAAAATAAATGACATAAAAATAGAATTTTTACTTACAAAAATGAAATATCTCAACATTAGTAACAATATAAGCTTGAGTGTCTCCAAGTCGCTTCCAAGCTTTTCCAGTCTCATTACTGTCCTACATAGACATTTCAATTTGTGTCGCGCTCATTTATCAAATTGCCTTGTTATTCGTTACATTTTACGGCTAATTTAATGATGTTAATGACAGCATTATTCCGTACACCCTGTGTAATTACTGGCGCATACATCAATTTAGTTAACAGTATATACGTTTAAACTATAATTAGTTCGTTTAAAATTCATATCTAGCGCCGCTTTATGGTTATTGTAATATACAGGATGTACTGGTTGTGATATTTATGTAGAGTATTAATTTAATAGAAAGTGTTAATAAATAATTATTTATATTATAATTTTCGATATAATACAAGTTAGTTTAAGTGCACATTATGGCCGCATAATATTATATAACGAGTGACATATATACATACATGTATACTAATTTAACAGAACGGCAGCTCTGTCAAGGATGCCACTAGGTGTCTACAAGGAGTTACGGTCAGCTATACCAATGCTCGTGAACCAGAGCGAGGACTGCCTCTATCTCAATATATACGTGCCCGGTAGCGGTAAGTCATGTTTTTAATTTATTTCTATCAAATTAGTCCCAGAAATTAAGTCCAAGTAAGAACTTATTTGACAAATATTAAGAAAATACATTTCAAAAATGAATTTAAACACAAAACAAATAAAATATGAACGAAGCAATTTCAACTGGCTTCAGAATTCCTATTTCCAAGCTGTAGAGCCAGCTGTTGGTAAATTTCTAATACACAAATTCTGACCCAAATTGCAAAAGTTGTTAGTTTAACGTTGCTGATTCTCATCTGACATTTAAGGAGTACAGGGAATACAATTAATTAATTTGTCATACACTTTACATACTAAAAGTTGATTTGTATAAAATATGATAAGAAAATGGTTATTTTTAAAAGGCGCGCGTGGCGTGGAGGCGCCTTACGCGGTGGTAGTGTGGTTGAACGCGGCGCACGAGTGGGGCTCCGGCAACACACTCGACGGCGCCGCGCTCGCCGCTCGCGGCCGCCTGCTCGTCGTCACGCTTAACTATAGAGTAGGATTGCTAGGTTAGTGTCGAAGTCAAATAATTGTATTATAGTTGCATAATAGTTTATTTAATTTACCACCAGTTTACTTAAGTAACCTTCAGACCTGACCAGAACTCAGTGGGAGTTTCTCTACTTTTTTCTTTTTTTATGATTAGAACTAATTTAGACTAAATACTCCACAGAAGAGATCAGAATGACAAATGACCAATACGCACACACATGCAATGCCTTTTAAATGGCTTCTAAACAAAAAATAATGCTGAAAATCGATGAAAAATGATTAAAAAAACTTTTTAAAACTTTGCGAAGATCATTTAGATTACCCTTTAAAAATTATTTGAGGACCGTCGTGGCGCAGAGGCGCAACGTCTGCCTGTAACGCTACGGTTACTCGGTTCGATCCCCAGTCGGAGAAGATGGATTTTTCTATTTCCATTTTCTTCGCTCTGGTAAACTAGGCAAAGCGCGGCGTTGAGTTCCGCCACTCAACACGCAATGCCTCGAAAACGGCGGAAAGCGGGGACGGAGAAAGCAGGGACTGAGCAACGGAGTGTCTTAACACTAGGTTCCCACGGTCCCTGTAGTTCCCTCTGCCTACCCTGCCTTGTGCGGGATAAAGCGTGAAGCTAAAAAAAAAATAAAAAAAAATAAAAAAATTAAAAAAAAAATTATACAATGATTGGTAAAACAAATATAGTAACCTTAATAAAGGATATAGAATACTATCTTATACATATAGGATAAAATGTCTGACTGTTGTTGTGTCAGTAATAAAGTATCATTATGTTTATCATCACGGTCTAGGCTACCTAACTACGGGCGGCGGCGACGCGGCCTCGCGCTGGGGCGGCGCGGCGGCACTCGACGTAGCGGCCGCGCTACACTGGACGAGACGCAACATCGCCGCCTTTGGAGGCGACGCGGCGCGCCTTACACTCGCCGCCCATGGACCCGCTGCCGCCCTAGCGAATGTTATGCTCATGTTGCCACTGTCTAAAGGTATTTCCTAAAAAAATAAATGAAAATATGTACCATATGTATTAATTAATATACTATTATAAAAAAATATGTCACTGGCTCGTTTATATATTTAAGGTATTTTTATTTTGATAATCAGGTTAAATTGAAAGCATTGTGTACAATTTCTTTGTAAATTGGACACCAGAGAGCTTATTCGATAAGTTCTCTCTCATAACTAACCACTCAATTTTTCTTTATATCATCAAATAAATATCAAAAATATTTTTAAACAATAATAATGTATAAAACAACTCATCTAAACTTGTACATATAAATAACTGCAGTTGAACTAAACTAACATAAAGTGTGACAATCACAACAGAAACAGGAAACAGGAAGAAATAAAGAAACAAAACAAACTGTCGACATTCGTAATGAATGTTGACACAGAACTGTTTTATAAAGAGTGTGACGTGTAAATAATGTGACAAGTGCACGAACTAAAGTACCTACGTATTGCCAAATAGAGTACTTGGCTTTGGTTCACAGAATCGTTATGGTAATATATTAATAAGTAACGTATACTAAAATTCAGTTACTGCTGAGATTATATATATAATACATAAATATTTAGTATTTAAATATTACATATATGGCATAATAATGTAGAACAAATGCGTTTAGTTATTTTATGAAAATGAATGTGATTATTTTCGTGTTGAATTTAAATTCATGATTTATAGTGTTCGAGTGGCCTATTATTATTAGGAAGACAGCCACTCCTGTTAATTAATGACAATCATTGTTAACCGAATTAAATAATACGATTTATTTTACGTTATATTTAAAATTGTACAAATATTTTTATTAATCAAAAGTAGATATTAAAGCATTTGTAACATGCCATTTGTATTTTCAGAAAAAAAAAATAAATTTTGTTATATGATTTGCTTTCTTATTTAGTAGGTATTGATTTTAGATTGTTGCTTGGTGGCGAAACTCGATGATAAGTTTAGGTATTATAATATTTTAATTAAATGAATAACCTATATCTAAAAATATTCCTTTAAGTGTTTTGAAAGCGTGTATTTAACTTTATCTCACATATCAGTAAACGTAACAAAAAAATTCTACACAATTCTAAGATATGTTACATTATATAGCGGAAGCCAAGGTAGCACTTTGTCATACCACAACGACATTATTTTAAATATTATCCTCCTTCCAACGATGGTTTTTCTTTTGCTAATTATGTTTTTCCTATCAGGGCTAGTGGCACGTGCATTACTGTTAAGTGGATCAGCGTTAAGTGCATCTTCGTTAGCGCCAGACGCTGCACTAGCACGTCATCATACTGCACAGGCGCTAAGGTGTGCAACAGACAGTGAACATTGGTAAGGTATTCATTTATATTTTTATCAGTTGATTGTTGTATCTTACGAGGGGAATATAGAGGAAGAGTTACTTGGAAGCAAAGATTATTGTTTTATAACTCAGATTATATTTTTATAATCAGATATCAAAGTCAAACAATTTTATTGAAAATAAGAAGTTACGTTAAGTTAGTTAATTTAATTAAGTTGCTTCAATTTTTTAACGTTAAGTTAATATCTCAGACTTGAGAAGAACAGGCGCAAGAAGCTCAGCGGCATTTCAATATTTTTTTAAATACAGAGATTCTATGTAATTTTAGTATATGACATGAATTACTTAAGAATAATTATTTTAGAGTAGTTTCCTTCCAATATGGGCTGTTACCTATAAGCAAATGCCATTGTCATTATATTTAGAATAAATTATCCTTAGGTTAGCGGAATGTGTAAGAACACGACCACTAGCGGCGTTACTCGCTGTGGAACCTCCTCGAGCACGTTTCCTTGCTGGATGGGCACCGTCCTTACCTGCTAAAGATATTTGGGGAAGCACTGGGGGTGTTGGAAGTTCAGTGGGTTCTGGAGGTGGAGCAGCTAGAGCGTTGCACGCAAGTGAAGTGTTCCTAGACTGCGCATTGGCGGTAGTCGTGGCGACTACTGAAAGCTATCACTTCTTCAATGAAGATGAAATCCGACATGGTTTTGAAGAGGAGCACAGGTAATTTTAAATACATAGAATAAGTTTTTTATGCGTTTTCTTCATTTTGAATGAAAAAAAGCTTCTGCTGTTTTATATATTTGTGTCATAAACAAAGAAAAATTAAAAAGAAATATAAAAGAAAAGCTCGTAAAGAATTTAATAAAGAATAAATCTAATCTCTCCACATTATACTAAATAACTATGAATTGTTGTACGAATAACATTTATTATGATTTTTTATATAATGAAAGCACAATATTATTTTTAAATTGAATAGTTTTGTATTCAGCGACATCGCGTCGTCGCGACGCGTTCCGCCCGCGGCCGTTTAGACGTATTCCAAGTACAGACTATTGTAGTGTTATTTTATAATATATTATTACCATTGTTAAAGTTGTCTTTGTGAAGAAAATAGTATTTTATTTAAATATTTTTTGCTCTATAAAGTTTGTTTTTTATAAGTAACTCATAAATTAAATCCTTTGAAGGATATTTTTGATGAATATGTCTTTATAAAGTGATATGAAATCTTTCATCGTCAATTGGGTTATTAAGTTGGGTTAGACGGTTTGTGGGTTCAATTCACTCACTCGGGGAAATATGATATTTTCATATTAATTTTCTTCGCTCTGGCAACTAGGCAATGCGCAGTTTTAAGTTCCGCCGCTCAACACGCAATGTCTCAAAAAAGTGGAAAGTGGATAATGGAGTGTTTTAACACTAGGTTCTCATGGTTCCTACGATTTCTTCCTACCTTGTTGAAAGCGAAATAAAGCGTGAAGCTATAAAAAAAATAAAAAAAATATACTCAAAGAATAGATATAAAATGTTGAACGTTAACAGGAGTCGAGTCCTCCGCACGTATGTCCGTAACGTGTACCGTTACCATCGCAACGAGATCCTAGCAGCAGGTACGCAACGAGTACACAGATTGGGAGAAGCCGATACAGCATCCGATCAACATACGAGATGCTACGCTAGAGGCGTTAAGCGACGCAGCGGCGGCGGCTCCGGCGCTTAGAGTTGCGCAGGCGCACGCCAGACGAGGCGCTCTTACTTACTTTGCCCATTTCGCCCATCAAACTAAAGATGCTGACTACCCACAGGTAAATATTTTACATTTTACTGTACAAAATTAAAGTACATAGTATACTAATTGATACAAACAAAAACTCGCGTATAGACTTCAACGACTTTCAAGAGGCTGGTTATGGTTTTAGTAATACTAAATTTATATTTAAAAAATATACTGTAAAGTAATATAATGGTTTGTTAAATTTAATACTAGGAATAACTATATTAATATTATTTAATTATTGTTCCCTTCGTTATGGCGCAGTGGGAATGTTGACTATAAGCAAGATGGTGGCGGAGTCGAATTCGGTAGAACATCTTTTTGATTTCTCTACTTCTTTGACTTTTTTTTAAAGTCTTGGTTCCTCAATTAGATTTTAATATACGCAATATTTGGCGTAGAGCATTAGTATTATTAAGAATATATTACGAAATCTGTTTACAAAATAACACAAAAACTTTAAAGAATAAATATAAAAACGCACTACAGTTAAATTTTCAGTTCACTCACCGTTTAAGCGTCTTCACCAAATATTGTTGTATAATAATTATCGTTCTATAATATGAAAGTAAACTCGTGCAAAAACATTTCAAGCTTTATTTTAAATTTAATTTAAATTTTCAGTAGGATATAATTACGAGTACTGGTACAAGTACAGCGTTGAATATTTTCAGCAAAATTTAAATAAATATCAACTTTCACCATATATGTTCACTCCATAATTGTGTTAAGTTAAACAGAATTATTAAATATGTGTAAAATAATGTATGTAAATATGCAATAATACATAGCATGGTAAAAAAATACGAAATATATAATAAGGTTCATTTTTCGAGATGAGTAATTTAAATATTTATAGCCACTAAGCCATATAAACCAAAATCTATAACAATTTTGTTTACTCTTATACAAGAGGAATGGAGTGGAAAGTTAAATATACTATATAGTACTGTCTCTTAACCTCAAATATTTCAAACGTTTCACTCCAAAGAAAAATTAATTGCCGACTAAATATTTAACCTAATTTATGTATGGATGTTATCTTTTTTATTACTACTTAATATATGAAATATTTCTTTTTAATAAAACATACAACAATTTGTAGCGGAATTTGAATCCATACTCCTCATAAAGCATAAATAATACCTTATTAAAAATAAACACATTTTCAAAAGTTCTCCTTCCCTAGCGTCTAGGTAGTGTAACAGGCGACACGCTACCCTATTTCCTCGGCCTACCTCTCCTCGCTGGTAACTACTCTCGAGCCGATGCCGTCGTCGCTGATGCCGCAGTGGCGTTACTGGCAGCTTTCGCCAAGACCGGAGACCCATCACCGAGGGATTCACCGAGAGATCCATCGCGAGACATATCTCGAGATCCACAAGTTGCTTGGCCACGATATGATTTAAACACACAGCAGTATTTGAGTATAGGTAAGTGTACTGCTAATATTAATCGCTTTAATGAAAAAAAAAGTTGATGAAAATGTACTTATTTCTAATAATTTTATTTTAATATTTCGACGATTGTAAGCTCAATCCACAAAATACTTTAAATCAATCCAAAGAAGATTTGTAAGGAGGGTAACTTACCACTCTTTTGCTTAACACGTACTATTTACTATTTATTTGTTTATTTATTTAGGAAGCCAACATAGTGTACTGTGCATTTTAACATTCATACATAAGTAATTTATACACAAAAATTTGTCGTACACAATACGCCACACTTAAAAGCTAACTTAACATCTTAAACTATTGTAAAAGCTGATAATGATTCGATATATAACAGGTTCAAAGCTCCGCGTCAAGAGTCACTATCGAGGCCACAAGCTAGCACTGTGGCTTCATCTAGTGCCTCAGCTTCACCGACCTGGTGCTGCACCAAGGCATCATCACTTCAGGGACTCGCATCCTGACATGTTTGCTGGTAAGTGTTTATACTATATTTACTTGGACTCGTGTGGAGAAGTACAAATAAGGTTAAAAACTAAAAATGTAAGAGATACCTTCTCTTAAATGTAATATTATGAAGTCATAATACAGATTAATTAAATAAAGCTTATATGAGCTTTTATTAAATAATATATACACCCAATACCATAAAAAATGCATTTAATAGCATCATATTATAGTAATTCCTCTGGAATAAATGGGAAATATTTTGAGCACTATTTGATTTATACTATTTAATAATGACTTAAGTAAGTAATGACAAATAATAGTAAGTTGTATTTTAAGACCCACTAACTCTCATAATAGTATCTTATCTTAGTTTAGGATTTGGTAGATCAAATTTAATTGTGCGTATGTACAACCAAAAAATTATATAGACGTTACGTTGTATATTTTCCGCCTGACTTAAAGCAGTATCACTATTGGTGGGACGTAACAGCGTGCTTTATTTTTGCTAAGTGAAGAAAGGAATATAAGAAAATAAAACAAAATAATTTTACTAGGCAAATATATCTTGTTGTTAAATATCATTTACGTAATTATATATTTTTTCATTTTTTCTTTCATTTATCCACAAGCCTAAGAAAGTACAAAAGTTTGACCATTGCTGAAAAGAAGTAGTTAATCAATGTTGAAAATCGATAATTTCGAACATACGGTAATTCGTACTGTTTTATGAGTCCCTCAAGTTTTAAAATAACGAGAGTCGACTGTATATAGTCAAAACTAAGTGCAACATTTCAACATAGTATAAAATAATAACAGTAATAATTTAAGCAAATTCATAACATTATTTATGTTAAAGATGTAAAAAGTCCAGCACAACGGCGATGAGTAATTCCCTCACTTAACAACAACTCGTAAAGCACGTTCAACCGTTTAATATTGCTGACTTATTTAATGTAAGCTAAGCCTTTATGGCAGTACTTACTGAAACCTTAAAACAAAATGTTTTATTATATACAAAATACTCAAATTTATTTATTAATTAATAAAATAAAAAATAAAAATATTCTTTATTTCTTAAAATATATATATATATATATATATATATATATATATATATATATATATATATATATATATATATATATATATATATATATATATATATATATATATATATATATATATATATATATATATATATATATATATATATATATATATATATATATATATATATATATATATATATATATATATACATATATATCGATTGTTAGCGCTGAGATTTCCCAGTAAGTAATCAAAAGACACTTGTGTTGGTAATATCTTGCTGCTCCCAATCAAATATTGTTACATTTTTTACAAAGTAAACAACTAAAATATACTGTGCGTGAATGAGCGTATGTGTGCATGAGTATGCGTGTATGATTGTAAGTGAGTGCTTTGTGAGTGATGTAGGTGGACTAAAACGGTACAAATTTGATATTTCTACACAAAAGGCTCTCAACCTCCTCAAATGTGAGTTCTATAACCCCATATTATTAATATATAACTACAATTAGAACTGTTTATACAAGACAGTCATATCTTGATGACGTTACGTTATAATAAAGTCATGAAAACAAAAATTCAGTCTGAAAGTGAAAATATAAAGTACCTTTCAATATTTTGTCATTTTAAAAGATTTATTTGATATAATAAAACCCCTAAAATTGAATGGAGCAAAAATGATTAATAAGAGAGGTAAGGGGAGAAGGTTGATTTTCGAAACCACAGTATCGAAGGTACTGGAGGAAAGTCACATAAAAAGCAGGTGAACTCCCCGGGGAATATGTATGAAGAGGTTAAAGACAGTGAAGGAGACAGAAGAGTTATGCAGGGACCGCAGCGTTTGGCACTCCGTTCTCTCTGACAACCACGCTAGAGATAGAGCGTGAAGATATGTATGCATGCATATAAAATTCAAATTTTTTTGTTTTTTATATGAGATAAATATTTATTGTTATTCATTCTAAAACTAAGAACTTTATTTACTAACCAAAAACGCCAAAGAATATAAAATATGACAAAAGTACACAAACTAACACCACGTTATAATAGCAACACTTGTCGTCCCACCCGTTTAATTTCACTTAATGGATGTATCCAGTTAGTGAGGTGCGTCATCCGCACCCATTAGAGCTATTTCCTCTCAACCTCATTAAATACATAAACGTTTGAACAGTAAATAGAGTATAAGTAAAGTTTCTTCATTATATTGCTTGTAGGTAGGTACGGATAATAAATGATCATATGACAAGTCAGCTCGCTTGTGTAAAAACGATATGGAGAAGTCTTTTTTCTTCAGCGTCCCTGTGGTGGTGAAGAGGGAAAGCATTTGATCGTCAGGAGTTATGTTTAGATCGTTACTGACTGGCTGGCTGTCTCAAATATTTTTGCGTATCCTGCTATATGCAATATTAGCCGCTGTAAAAACGAAACAAAGTATTTGTTAACTAAAGATTTAGCTTACCAGTAGTTAAGGTATATTATAATGTGCAATGTTTACAAAATATTAAAAACACAGTTTTTCTCAACTATTCAGAATTAAATATTCGACAATATTTTAAGAAAATATATAAAAAAATTGTCCTTAAAATAGTTATTAAAACAGCATTTTCTTTGGCCAAATTATAACATTCGGAAGTGAAAATTTGTACGTCGGCTTAAATCAAACTTCAATAGTAATAAATCAGCTGATTGCATATTAATATGGAATAATAAACACATTTTCGTCATGCATTGTGTAACTTACGCATCTCATTTAAAAACAGTTACTTCTAACTATATAAGCTAGCGGTGGCACTGCATTCGGAACGTGTCTAACTGCACGCCATTGTTGCAATTTCCACTTAAGGGAATATTTGTATTTATAATGCAGGAGTTTGCTTAAATTAGATAGAGCGCAACGTCGAGTTCTCTCATCTAGCGGGTTTTATATACAAATGTATGAAAATTTCGAGGTAGAATAATTTGTCAGTGTTCTCTGTGCTAGCCTAAAATACGATATGAAATAATTATAATAACAAGCTGTTATTATTAGCCTGAAATAAGGCTTTAAAGACACTTACATGAATAATAAAGAAGCTTAGTATGCTTTACAGTATTTTACAGATCTTCTTCTCCAGCTTGATCTTACAATCTAAATATTCTTACGACTTAATTTCGCCTTCTCATATAGTATGACATCACTTTTCATCCCTTGAATACCAGTCTGTTAAAGTTAGCTACATTTACCGTTAACGTCTACCTCAATTTCCGTCGATATATGTTTGCCAGTTCGCCTATTAATCATGTTTTTACTTTGATAAGTTTTTCTTTTGGCGTTTTAGTTTCGCTTCCAACATCAAGCGCTACATACGATTTTAGATTTCATGATACTTTAAACTTGATAAAAGTGGGGACGGAGAAAGCAGGGACTAAGCAACGGCATGTCTTAACAATAGCTTCATATAGTTCCTGCAGTTCCCTCTGCTTACCCTGCAATATGCGGGATAAAATGTGAAGTAAAAAAAATATTGGATGTTATATAAACTTCCAAAGCTAAGTCATCCTCGATTTTTAATATAATACAAAGAATATTTTCTTCTTTAAATAACTAAAAATATGTGTTAATCCATTCCATTACTCCATACAATAAACGATGGTTTAATTTAAAAATCCCATATGGGTATACATTGTTTTTTATGATCGATAACTCACGTTCAACAAACATTTTCCAATCTGCAACAATAAAAGGTTTTCCGTCATAAAAATAAAGAGATAGATTTGCTGGTATCACGTCATACGCCTCATATAATAATACGATGGGAGTCGACACATGAAACGAATCGGAAGGAAATAATCGTCAAGATTAGGAGAAATATCGATGTAGCCGATAAAGGAATAAGAAGCGGCTTGAGGAAAGGGGTAGGTGGTAGGGGGTAGGTGGTGGTAGATAGTGGGAGGTATCCACCCCTTTCTAAAGTGGCATACAGTATGGAATGACGGAAGTGTCATTAATTATTTATATCTAAAGGTTAATTGACATCTGCTACATTGTTGCTTTATGTTACTTCCTTATAACGAGTATATCTGCTCATATCTCGATATTAAATTGAGATTTGTATGTTAAATATACAAGTTTTAAGGGTAATTAAGGTTCTAGTGTAATATTTACTTTGCTATATTATTATGAATAAATTTGATTTCAATAATTTAATTGAAATCAGTTAATATTGTTCCAGGTAATAAGTACATTTAAATAAATAAAAAGAAGTATAAAAAACATAAATTATAAAAAAATAAGAGTTGCAACTTAATATAAAAGAGAAGACACTACCCAATTTGCATTATAATATAACAATATGTTTCTAAAATAAAATTTAAATATATATACATCATAACCCTGAAATAGAATAGAACCAAGGACCGTATCTTGATATTTTAGAACGAGTGCAACGATGATGTTTAATTAATTTCCAGGTGACTGTAATTCCACTTAAAAGTCCAAGCGTTCAAACAAAGCTTGAAAGCGTTGTACTCTGTCGTCACTACATTTCATTGATTACATTCTGTAAATACATGAATACTTCAATTATAAATTGCATCTTTTATCTCTAACGTAGTTATTTATTAAATAACGTTTGATATTTTAAAATTGTCAAAAATTAAAAATTTTCAAATATATGCAATAATAAGAACTTCATTTATATCGAACTAACTATTTTAGTAAGAAACTTTATCTCAGTTAATATGAACAAGCATTGATTGTGTAAAATAATCTTACTAACTTTATGACATAACTCTTTAAAAACTCAAAATATATAAATAAAAATTTAATAGAAGCGTTTAAAATGAATGAATAAAGAAAATATAAATAGAAAAATCCATCTTTCCCGTGTGGGAATCGAACTGTCGCGTTTTCAAGCAGACGCTTACGCCTCTGCGCTACGATGGACCTCACTGACATTCTGACATTCTTAATTAAGTTAATAAAGCAATTGTTTATTCTTCAAAGTGTTTTTTGGGATAATATCTACATACATAACATACACAGATGTTAAAGCTTATCCCCAAACAGCGTGGAGTATAAAAATCATGTTAAAAAAGCTTTAAAGTTGAGAAAGCTAAAGGAATCACGTAAGAATATTATTAAATTCTCAACTTCCATTTCATTTCGCTACGTCTATTTTGTAAACACACACAAAATTTTCCTTAAAACCAGCAGGAACTTAGAAACAAATATGGCTTGTAATTTTACAATCCACGCAGATTGTGGTTCCTACGTGAATTGTTTCAAAAACTTCTCTTTACCTCAACCTTTCTTTGAACTAACAACTGTTGGTAACTGGAATATGTTTTTCTGGAAAAAGCTCAGAAGTTTCCGTTCCGCAATTTACTTGAGATGCGAGCTTTTTCCTAGGAATACATTTGATAGAATGGAAGGGTCAACATTGCTTCATTGTATATACTTAAATAATAGTGCTGTAATATAAACTAAATTATAAAATTTACTCGATGGTCAACGAATTTAAATAAAATCAGAATTTATCGTTACGATGTGGCTCGATTTTGTCTGTCTTTTTACAGATTATAAATTACTTTTCATATACACATTTTGTGAAAATCATTCTATATTAAATGATTTTCAATTTTTATTTTTGAAGTAAATTTAAAGAAATTTGCAGGATTAAGCGTGGCACATAAAAAAATTAAACTACGTAAGCAAATTGAATGGAAAAACTTATTTTAAACAATAATTTTTCCTCTCACAATGCATACCTTCTTTGTTCAAAAGCTTAAAATAACAAATGAAGATTTATAACAACATAAAATTTTAATTACACATTTTATCGTACACGTAAATTATCGAATCATTCTACGTTGAAATTAAATAAAATGAAATTTATGAGCTTTTTACGGTTTTATATGATTTAAAGTTGCGAATACAAGTTTATTTTGAAGTTACTAAACACTTGCATTGTGTCGTCGATGTCATCTTGTTCCAGCTTGGTCCGAATAATAAAATGCTTACGTAACAAAAGAGCCATCTCTGTAACGTATTCTGTTACTTTTGCTCCTTTCAGGCACAAACAATTGCCAGTTGTAGTTGTTGTTAGGTTGGGAAATAAAAATAGGTCATTTTTACAATTATATCTTGAAATATAGTATTATTAAGCCGTAGTTTTATTATATATATATATACATATATATATATATATATATATATATATATATATATATATATATATATATATATATATATATATATATATATATATATATATATATATATATATATATATATATATATATATATATATATATATATATATATATATATATATATATATATATAATACTAGATAGTAAAACTATTGGTAAGATTATTATCTATCGGAGTGTCGAAATCAATTGGATGAAACGGAAACCGAGTCGGAAGTTGGAAGTTACGTCCGGTCGAATAAAACAGCTTCGTACTTAGGAAATTGTTTAAATTACATTTTGTACCACCTGCGCCTTTTTATAAAAGTTCACAAACAATTTTGAATGTAACCTCCGTTCACACTCACACTTACGAAGTTTGTTACAAACTTTAGTTTAAAGCTGTGAAATGATATTTTCTAAAAGTCTTACTTTGTGCTTGTCATAGCGAGATTGTTCTCGCAACACAAAGTAAGACTTTAAAGGGGATGTTGAAACATATTTATGAAAATAAATATATAACTATATCTAAAAACTATATTATCGATTTAATAAACGTTAAAAATTACACTTCGCTCAACAACGTAGTGGCCAATTTAATGTCATTTATTTATTTTTTTTTGTCCTGTACATGGCACGGTAAGCACAGGGCACTGCAGCAACCACGGGAATCTGAGTTAAAACACTCCGTTGCTTATTCCCTGCTTTCTCCGTCCCCGCTTTCCGCCTTTTTCGAGGTATTGAGTGTCGAGTGGTGAAACTCAACACCGCGCTTTACATAGTAGCAAAGCGAAGAAAATGAAAACAGAAAAACCCATCTTCCTCAAGTGAAAATTAAACTCATAAACCGTCGCGACATAGGCAGACGCTACGCCTTTGCCACGACGATCCTCATGTCAATGTCATTTAAAGTTCTTAAAATCTATTTCTTCATTAGATTTTTCGTACTTGAACTTATAAATGATATACTGATGGCGCAGAGGTCCGCACGCAAACGTTAGTGGGTTAGATTACCACTCGGGGAGAGTGAATATCTTTATTTACTTCGCCTTCTTTCAGTTCTGTCGACGGCGCCCAGATAAATACATATTAAATATAACCCTAAAAACATAAACCAACACCTTTTGATAAGTTTCTTTATATAAAATAGCTACAATCTTCACTTGTACAGCCTAGATCTAGCTCTCGCTCTAGCTGACCTAATTCCAACATAGGTATAATAAATTAGTCCACGTTACACATTTTTATTAATTGCATAATTTTATTTTAAAATACATTACATTTGGCAGAAAGTATAGAACAAAGCGTTTCTAGATTCTTATTAACTTCATTAAATTTTCTATTATTTTACCAAGCTTCATGATAAATGCAAGTATTTCCTCGTCCACTTTGTAAGTTAGATCGCTCACTTCCGGTTTACCTAAACAATGTATAGTATTTTAGCATAAATGTAAACAAAATCGTTACAGTCGGAAATTTTCATTTCCCAGTTTATTTAACTATTATTATTTTATCAGTTTTGTCACGAGTTAGAAAGTATTGAAGTTAAGCTATAAGAAGATTGCCTTAAGAAATGTGATTGGGATTAATTATTTTATTTATACCTCATCTTATTAAACATATTTTCGCTAAAAGTTGTTAAAAATTCTAGACTCAAAGCTTATTAATCTTATATCAATTAGTTCATTTGATCTTTACTGACTGACAAATACTCATATACATATATTTTTTTTAATTTTTACGTATATTTTTTTAAATATATACAAAAATCTTTTCAATTCATACCCAAAAAAGGTATAATTCAAAAATGACCTAATATTTCTCGCTATGAAAAATATTCTTATATGAATAATCATTTTAATATTGCTAAAGAACATTTTTATAAAGTAGTTAGATTCTATCCAATCACAAATATTTAAATATTTTCCATGTACAATGTAAAAACATTGATTAATCAACGTAGTATATTCGTACTTTCGCATCCAGATAGCCCTAACGACGTAGACGTGTGCTACGAATTCATTAATGAAACAAATTTGCCTACAAATGCGACAGCTATGTGAAATTAAATATTGAAATTCCTGTGAAAATACATGTGCTAGTTGAATAAAGAGCAAATTATCGTATAGTATTGTTTATATTTCTTCAAAAATTATGTCTTTTTATCCATATCCCTTCGTTACAAAATATACTCTACTTGTTTATTTTTTCAACTTTGCTTCACGCTTTGTCTAGTTGGACCAGAGTGAAAAAATGGAAATGAAAAAAATCATCTACTTCGAATAGGAATCGAACTCACAATCAGTCACGTTTACAGGCAGATACTACGCCTCTGCGACACGACGGTCCTCATATTTTTTTTCTTTCATACTAGAAACTCACGATTACATAATAAATTATATCCTTAAAATTCTGCTCTATTTAAGACAGAGTATGTAGCATTATTTTTAAGTGCATAAAATATACGTGTACGTATACAGCTTACGTGCTAAAATCTGTAGATGACAAATATTTAAAAAATTGATCATAATTATATATAATAATTACAAAGATTTTTAGACTAAATTTTAAAGAAATGAATTTAAAAACGCAAAAATAGTAATAAAATTTGAAAAATAAAAGATATTTGTACTTTAAAAGTGTAAAAAGAGACGAGCGCTTAGAAAGATGGAGTGTTACAGTTAGTTTTATAAATGATCTTCGTGAAACGTACAAGTGGTAGAGGAGCTGACAGCCTTTAAGTATTGGATATAGCATAGAAGATGCTGGAACATTTTTAACAAAAAATGCTTTAAAATATTTTTTATCTTGTGGAAAATTAAGTATAAGGAATCGTGTCGTGCAAACTGCAAGCTTTAAAGACAAGTGCAGTGCAGACAAGCCTAAATTATATTTTCTATAGATATTCGTATATGAGGTTACTACAAAGCTTTATATTATTGTGGGTGACATAAGGCTCTATATATCACTTCATGACGTAGTATAGCGGCGATGACCTCCACCACTCAATATATCTCGTAGTTAAGAAAAGATTACCTTGACACAAGTTTCCTTCTGTGTCCTGTACTATTGAGACAATCATTGAACTAAATGAATCATAATTAGTAACGAAAAGCCACAACTTCAATAAGGGCAGGTAAATACTTCGCAGAAGTCGTTGTTTAAGTTTTTAGTTGTTTTATGTTTTGTTAATTTTACTTATTTTGAACTTTGAATTTTACAATTTAAAGTAATTATAATTAAAATCAATAAAACTTAAATAAACCACCAGACCAGTAATGAATTATCATATACTTAATGAATATAGAAGGAACCATTCTGTCATATATCGTAATATGTCTACTCGCTTGTAAATTCTATACAAATTTTAACTTTAGTATTATTAAATATTTGCTACATTAGATAGATTTTATTTTGTATATATATATATATATATATATATATATATATATATATATATATATATATATATATATATATATATATATATATATATATATATATATATATATATATATATATATATATATATATATATATATATATATATATATATATATATATATATATATATATATATATATATATATATATATATATATATATATATATATATATATATATATATATATATATATATATATATATATATATACACTAGATTCTCTCTTCCCTCCCTTCTCTATGCGTAATATAACTTAAAGCTATTGACACATTAATTTAAAATATATAAAATTAATCAAAAACATACATATATAAAATACATAGCATATATAATACAGAAATGTACATAAAATACGCAGAAAATTAAAAATGTAGACGTATTCAATGAAGCCGTACTAATTGCTGGCTCGGATTACTGTTTAATGAGAGTAAACAAAACCCTCGTGCTACGATTTTGTTCTTCGAATCAAATCTGAGCAAAAACTGTATTTGTGATTTGTATTTTAATGGAAGGTTGCAATGTATACGATATGAGATATTATTTGGTTTAACAAGTAGTTTTGCAGCAGGGACTAAGTAACGGAGTGTCTTAACACTAGGTTCTTATATAGTTCCTGCAGTTCCCTCTGCCTACCCTGCCATGTGCGGGATAAAGCGTGAAGCTAAAAAAAAAAAAAAAAAAAAGTAATTTTGGGTCTGCTACTTGTGGGTTCGATTTCTTGTCGATGTAAACAGCTATAATATACTATTAATTAATGATTTCATAAATGATAACAGGGCTTGGGAATAAAATGCTTGCTCCAGTCTGTTTCAAGAGAATTATTGTCAATAATAAGAATTGCTAAATTGTAAATAGTTGGCAAATTAATAAAAAAATTAAAAAAAACACAGAGAAAGCTGAGTTTCTTGCGCCAGTTCTTCTCAGGTCTGAGGCATTAACATGGTAGTACTTTAAATTATTTGACGTTTGAAAAAATAAAGTATGTACTTCTTATTTTGAATAAAATAGTTTGACTATGAATTTAAGCGTCATGATTGAGGCTTTGATTTCGTCTACAATCACATTCATTTTAGTAGATGACCTAATAAAAAAACTAAATAAAAATCAACTACAAAGTGACTTAAAGAAAAGATAGTAAAAAATATCTAGATCACTTCAAATGTTAGTAGCTGGTAATATTTCTGTTACCACGTTGAGTATTCTTTTTTTATATATGAAAAAAAGCATGTAAAGGTCGTTAGTCTGTGTATTTTTAAAGCCAAAATATTAAATATTTTATTTAAATTTTATTTATACAATATAAACAATAAATGCTATAACAAATTTGTCGATATCACAATATTTACTCGATATTTCGTTAATGATAAAGGGAACTGAAGGAACTTTTCAAAGTGAAACGCTTAAACAAAGGAAAAAGCTGTTCTAACCAACGCGCCCATCGCGCCCATCGCTCCCATCGCGCCCCAATGAAACTAATGTTTGACTTAAAGACAAGAGGGCTTTGTTGATACTCTTTTGATCAAAGTTTAATTTTCATTATAATTTAACAAATTGATGTTTATGAGTGATTGTTTATTATTTATTCTTGGGAAGTGCGTTGTTATAAAGTTTTATCCATCGTGACGCAGTGGAATTGTGTCTGCCTGCACACGATATGACGACGTAGTCGTGTATTCAATATTCAATCCCCCTTGGGGATTGCAATATTTACGTTACTCATTGTGATGTCAAAGTGTGTCTCCTTAGTATTTAATTATTGTATTAAAAATACATGCATTTATAAGTAAAAAAGTATTTATCAATACTATAAAAGACTATGCGCGCTTACCTTAATAATACTCAATAAAAATAATTATAATAAGCAAGGCAATATGTGACTGGCTAATAAGTAATGTCTTCCCTACAATTCTAAGATATCCAGAGAAGAATATCAATATATGAAGCCAGATACGGCTTTATAGATTCTTTTGGCCACTAGAATGGAGAACCAGTGCTAAATATATGAGGATAGAAGTGCTCATTTGCATAATAATACGGAAAAACAACCCCTTGCTGCTAAAGCAGAACCACACCTCAACACTCTTTACTGCCCACACCGATTGCCACTTGAGGCAATTACTGTTTTCTCTGTTGATTGAATCTGTTCATAGATGGATATCTGTTAGACTCAATCAATGGCCTAGCGTAGTTTTCCATATTATCTATAATTTCTACACAACATATCTAGACAATTTCTCGTGGGTCCTAGATGATGCGGCACAATACAACACAGTATTTTCTTAATGTCTTCCAAGGGACTTGGGTTATTTAAACATGATAATTATTAAAGAGAAACAATAAAAATAAGTGTATATTATAATATTTAAAACAATTTTTTTTCTAATTTGCTTTGCTTTTTCCCTAGCGGGGTAGTCAGAGAGAACGGAGCGCCAAACGCTGCGGTCCCTGCATACCTGTTTCACCTCGTCCACTGACACTAACCTCTTCATACAACCTGTTCTTATGCTAATCCACCTCATAATTTTTACTTGACATTTCTCTAGTACCTTCGATACTGTATATTTAAAAGTCTGGGGAAACATTATTTACAAAAATATACTATTAGTGTTTTTTAAACGTAGACGTCATATGATATGTCTAATAAAATAATTAAATTGGTCTTAATAAAGAACGTTCTCGTATACAGTAATGAAATTAGAATTTGCTACAATATTCTTTATATTGTAATTAATTAATACAATAAATTTTAATAATTTTACGCAGTGGAAGAGGTATTAGAATTGTTTTAAACGAAATGTCACTATTTATTATTATTTTAATACATATGTAAAAATTTTGTTGTAAGGTATATTTTTTGGCTTTTCGCCTAACAATACTCGTACAGTGGCGGATTACAACGTCGCCTGTTTTCTTATAACTTGTCATCTGAACCACGTAGCATTATGTAACATAAGGGTTTAAAACCAAGGACTATCTTTCGAGTCAAATAGAAAATCAAAAAATTTTTTGTTGTGTTTTCGAAGAAATCGTGACGAAGCATGGCAAGATGTGACTGTAAGCGAATCTTATGTGAAGGATTGATTACATTTAAATTATCTTAGTTTACCATTATCAAAAGGTGTGTCGTTAAATTGCGTCAATAAATATAGTCGTTATCTAGATAAGCTCTAATTGATAAGCAGAGGCTCATCCTATTATGCTAATATAAAGGTAGAAGTCGTAAAAAAGTAAACAAAATTTTTTATTTCGTGAAATTTACAGGTATTTTTATTAGAATTTTAATTTAGAACGAATCAGGAATTAACGAGATGAATTTCATCAAGTAAAGATAAAAAATATTAGAAGCGACGCGCTGGTCTGAAGGTGCTTTGTTTACTCTCATTATAGAGGAATTCGAGCTAGTCATTAATACGGCTTCATCGGCTTCTTTTTAATCTCCCTTCGTTTATGCATTGAGGGGACTTTGATTAAGATAAAACTGGCTATTTATCATTATTATGTAGGTATTATTATATGATTATATATGAATACATTTAGAAGACGTAAGTGGTTAAATTTCATTTTGAAAGAAAAACATCGAAATACATATACACGAAATGTTTCGAATATATTTGGACAGGGACTCCACGTAATCTCATTAAATGACATAAATCACTCAATAACTATACTCGATATGATTACCGAGTATCCTGATGGATAATCAGGGTAGTCCCCTTCCATTACGGGCAGTAGCCTACGTGCAAACTGCCACAATGACATAAATTCAACTATATATATATATATATATATATATATATATATATATATATATATATATATATATATATATATATATATATATATATATATATATATATATATATATATATATATATATATATATATATATATATATATATATATATATATATATATATATATATATATATATATATATATATATATATATATATATATATATATATATATATATATATATATATATATATATATTATATATATATATATATATATATATATATATATATATATATATATATATATATATATATATATATATATATATATATATATATATATATATATATATATATATATATATATATATATATATATATATATATATATATATATATATATATATATATATATATATATATATATATATATATATATATATATATATATATATATAATGCAACACCACTGCGATTACTAGTTGACATAAAAATATAAACCACGTTGACGATTCATTTAATAAATTGAATAGTGGAAAGGTAAAAATACGAAAAAAACGCTCACATTCACCTAAATATTCATGATTTCCCCAAAAACATTTCACGGTTTTTGGGTAAAAGAAAAAAATTTATAGCCTCCAATAATGTACCCGGCGGAGAGATGTTCAAAGTTTAATAAATAAAAAGCACCGTCGAGATTTATATTGGGAGGTAAAATCTAGTATTCTTTGAGGGTATTCTTTAAATTAATTGCCTCTCTCTGTCTTCATACAAGTCTAAGGTATTGCCAAGTTTCGGTTAAGTTAGTTACATTAATGTTCTTGTTTTGATGTAGTTGCTCATGTGAAAATGATATGTACTTTGCTTAGTATATATCATGAAGCTAATGCTTGTACGAAGGTTAATTTGACTTCTTAGTCAGGTTTATGCAGCGTTGTACTCCGTAACCTCATATGTAATTATATAATAAAATATTATATCAATAAGTTGAATTACTTAACTCTCATAAACTCAGATATAAGTTCAACTAAAAAAATATATTATTTTCAATTCTAGCCAACGCCTTACTATGTATTTCTAGAGCGGGAAAATGGATATAACACATTACCACGAGTTGAACCTACAACCGTCGTGCCTATAATCAGACGCTATCTACATGTATACCATATTTTGATAGTTAGAAAATTCTTTTAGATTATAAAGACTATAAAAACGATCAAATTACGTCAATCTAGCAAGGAGCGATTAACTATTGCTTGCAGACAACGGTCCGTATTGGAAGGGAACTACTCTATACAATTATTAAGTGATATATGTCACTTAGTATAATTACACAGAATTTCTGTCGCTAAAATGTTATAATTAAAATTAAACTTAACACTTCTATATTTTTATTACTTTTAAAGTGTTAATCGATACTAAGGATAGAGAAAATACTTAAAAAAAAGCAAGAGGTGCGTGTTCATATCCCGCTGTGTTAAAAATTTTTATATGTTTTCTTTAATTACTTTTTACCACATACATACATACATACATACATACATACATACATACATACATACATACATACATAGCTTCACGCTCTATCCCTAGCTATAGCTACAGCCATCTTGTTTCTAATAATATACCACATGTACTCGCTCGAAGTAATTATTATGAAAATATATTGTAAGTTCACTGACAACTTTGCATTATATGATAATATATACTGGAGACGCAAGACCACCTTTTACGTTCACATAAAGCTGTAATATAAAAATATAGTGTTGACATCACTTTTAGGTCGCCCATAAAATACATACAAATATGAGATATTTTATTACTAGAAATATAAATATATATTGAACATGTGAATTTGACTAATTTAAATAAGTTCTTCTATTGTTAAGGCATGTTGTGTGGCAGAATTTACCGCCATGCTTCGAACCCACTAATTATTCCGTTCATAGGCAGACGCTGCGCCTCTGCGCCACGACTGTTCTCTAAGATCTAATTCTTAACCTAAATTTATAGAGTATTTTTAGGAACATATTCCCACTTTTTATTCATATGTCTAAATTTCGATAACCAAATGATAATACCAATTATAAAAAGTTTAGAACTCGCTTTGATTTTAACTTGTTTCTGACATCATCTTAAATTAAATTAATATGAAAGTACAAAAATATTATTTTATCGTCATCAGTGTTATTAACTAAATGTAAATTATCACATAAATTAGGACCGACTTTCCGCCCAATTTGTGACTACGTGTTGAGTGGTGGATATCACTCTCTCATAGTATAAATCATACCCATTACTGTCTTGTATACAATCACATCACAACAGCTTGTATGTAACATCATATTGATTGAAATAATTAAAAATCTTATACATTAATTTAGTTTAACAGAAATACAAATTCAGTTTGAACAAAGAACATTTACACCTAATTATCTCTATATTATCTAGGTGAAATATTCCCCGAACTCTACACCACACCTTCTTTAGAAGATGATGACAGTACTGAAGAAATAGAACCGGAAGTGGATGAATGTGAGCCTTCTCCTTCCGCACGTCCCGCCCTCGCCGCGCTACCGGAAACACAAACACCGCCCAAAGAGGACTCACTAACTACGCTCGACAACCAATATTACAGGTAAATGCTACTTATTATATAAAATATGATTACAAATAGTAAGTTCTGCGTTCTGTTTCTATACACTCTTAGATAAATTTTAAGATGTACGAGATTATGATAATGTAAGAAATTTAAGTTTATTTGCTGTAGTAGTAGGTAGAAATTAAAGTTCAAAGCTAACAGGAGCTTATAATTTGAATTTAAATGGCACAAAAAACTATTTTTAAATATATGTAAACAAATATTTCTCAATATGAATTTACGAATTATTTTACAAAGAAACCCTCATTTTAAAGTGAAAAATAAAAAATGTCTCTTGACACTAAGCTTTCTTTATCTAAAAAAAATCTCATGTAACACAAAGATAAAAAACAACATCCAAATTGCTTATATTTGTTCTAAGCCTCGTTCTACTTAACAAACCAAACCGTAACTGATAACGCGTTACTCTAAACAAGATTGATAAGAGCATTTCGTCGAGAGCAATCTCGCTAATGTGTTTACCTGCTTACCGGTTACCTCCCTACAATTTTTATGTCTGTCTCAAAAAGCTCCTTAATGTGGGTCCATTTTTCCGAAGCTTTTCAGACACTGGATACGACTGATAATGATTATGGATGACCGAACTTCAGCCAAATTAACTGAACTCGAACAATGGTGTAATATTTCATAGAATTTCTCAGTTATATGTATAATTTTGTTCGGTAAAAAGCTCTAACTGGAACTTTAATGAAATTGATCATTTAGAAATAATAGACGTGAAATATTATTTTAGTTTAAATGCAGCCAGTGTACGTTTCCTTAAAAGCTTTCGAGCTTGTTGTACTTTTTGTATAATAACAATTTCAGTAATGAATAATAATTTCTTTAGAAAAGAAACGACAAGTTACTTTAAAATAATTGAAATATTAAAAATAAAAGCCTTTTTATACCAACTACTCTTTAAGATATACACATTTTGTAAGATAATAATTAATTGAACTAAATATTATTTCACATTCGTCGTGCTTAAAAACAATTACTTAATACGTTCCTAAGAATATATTTTCAATTATTAAATTTTTATAAAAATGAATGCTATTTGTTATAGCTCTTTAATTAATGAAATATAAAGGAACCTAAGTAAAGAACAGTTTCATGACAGTATGTGGGTTTGACTCCTCTTAAGGAAGATGGATTTTTCCATTTCCATGTTCTTCGCTCAGGAAACTAGGTAAAGTTTAAAACCTTGAAAAGGCAGAAAACGGGAAATGGAGTGTCTTAACACTTCCTAAGGTTCCTGTGGTTCCCTCTGTTATATACAAAATAAAGTCTATAAAAAAGGTCAAATAAATAACTTAACGAATATGTCCACAGCTACACAGTAGCGCTGGCAGTGACGGTGGGTGCGGGATGCTTTCTGCTAGCGCTAAATCTTTTGGTTTTCGCTGGGATCTACCTGCAAAGGGGCAAGAGGAGGACAAACAGACGATCCAGGAGAGATGGTGTGTAGAACAATTTGATGTGCTTATTATTTCATACATTTTTATTTTAGTTTTTATGAAAATTATGCAAAGCTTTACAAGGTAATAAAAAATTTAAAGATATTTTCCAAAATTAAGAATGCAAAATTTTGAAAATACAAATTAGATTAACGATCTTATTTTTCTATATTAGTTCAAAGTTCACTCTGTTGAAGCAAATTTTAAATTCAAATTAAAATGAATATAAAATAAAAATGGTCAAAAACATAACCACTACTTCACTAAAATTAGTTTACAAGAAACTCAGCGAGTATTTTTATATGGTATTGTACAATTATATACATTTTTGATATTGATACATTTGAAATAGACTGGAAGCAAGCACTTTATTCTTAAAGTACATTGTCAATGAAAAAATAGTAATTAAGAAATAAATTTTAAAACAAAAACGTCTTTTTATAATTATTTTAAATTATGATATAGAACATTGTTGGACGTTTTCTGAGATAATAATGTATAATAGTATACACTGCCCCATAAAAGCATTACGGACTCGTTGCAATATTAGTATAGCCGCTGTAAATTCCATAAATGTAGAAGAATTAATATAAATAAAAAATGATAATACACACTAAAATGTAAACACGAGATTTATTTACTTGAAAAACATATTACTTTCAACAGCTTTCATACTAAAAGTAATATTTACACAAAAGTGATTAATGCGATAATAAACTTCGTCTTGTGAACAAAGCAGAATTTGAGTCTCATATTAGTCAACTTAGCGTCTCAACGTTTAATAATCCTATACTCCAATTTTGTCTTAAAACAAGCAAAGAGGGAAATTTATACTGAATACCTGTGAAAATGTTCCAGTGTAATAAAGATAAAGTTATATTATACGCTATATTTCAAAGGAAAGTTGTGTAAGTTAAGAATACAAGTATCATACTGAAGTCTTGTTACGAAAGTTATCACTACAGTAGTTCTTGGTAGTTGGGCGTATTTAAGCTAAAACTTTACCAACGTTTCTCAGAGTGTTTTTTCACTATATAGGGAGTGGACATAGAGCCTGCGGGGCCTCGACCCCTAATGCCTTGAGCTCGACCCCCGGCACACCCCCCGGCGCTGTGACCCCGGTGACCCCCGCACCGCCCGCGCCCTACGCGCCACACGCTTCCGTCGGCAAAAGCTCGCTCAAGGTACATTATTGCTCTTTATAATTTAAGTAAGATTTATTTTTTAAATGAAACATTCTTTGTAAATTAAACATTTTTTAATATAAATGATTCAAATCTTTACATTTCCTACCGCTCTCGTACAAAGTGTTAAGTGAAATTGTTAAAAAAATATACGACAATATCAAAAAAAGCATAATTTAAACATCTTAAAATTATAGATATTCTTTTTTTTATCGTGTACAAAATATTTAAACGTTTTATCCCGCAAAAAAGAGTAAAATGTTGATATTAAGTAAATGATTTAACAAATCGGTATGATTGATGGGCGGGCTGCGGCACGATGCGTGGGGATGATGTAGCAATATTGTACCTACACGTTATGCATGTATGTATGTATGTGTAATACTCGTACAAACTTTGTTCATTGCACATTAAGGGGAGAATCAGCAAGCGTACACAATAATCGACGATAATGATCATTTTTCCAAGTGAAACGTCATTATTGCAAGCTCTATGATACTGTGATGGATGACTTTTCCTATTATATGTTGATACTGAACATACAGAATGTCTTCATATACAGTATTTACAACAGTTTCCTCATCACAATAAAAAAATAATAATTAGAAAGAAAAATTTCATATTCGATACTTTAAAAATTAGCTTTGTTACTGTTATCTATTGTGTTTGTGTTATACAAATGAACCTTCTAGAATCATTCTATATATTGAAAAGATCCACACTAAAGATGATACTTGATTCGGCTGCGTTTAAATTTTTATATTTTTTATATTAAATATATTTTCACACATAAATTGAGTGCTTTTTCGCATACGAACAATAACGTGTTTTAGTTTTATAGTGATATTGAAGAGGTTTACGACTAATTTTTGAATTTAATTGATAAAGTGAAAATGATTTCTTTAGAAATTATCGTTCTAAAAAATATACTTATACATAAACAAATAATAATATTTCCACAGATTAAATTATATTTTGTTTTTAATGGCATTTTACTAACATGTCTCCCTTCCACAGCGTAGCAGCGAGGCAGAACTAAAAGAGAGACCGGGCTCTGCACCGCCCAAAAAGCGCGTACAAATCCAAGAGATCTCAGTGTAGATGAATTTTAAGCTATTTGTATACTAAACTTATTAAAATATATTGAAAATACTTAAAAAATGGAACTAAAATACGTGGATAGAAGAAAAATATGTGAATGTGAGTGATATAATCCTAAATGAACTATAAGTAGTATCTTCTATATTTGATCGAGGCTAATGCCTAAACTAAGACTATGTTGTATCTAGATTTTAAATAAATCATAATAAGGTTTTTATATATACATATAAAATATATATAAATATATATCTATATATACACCGACCAATGTACGGTTGTAATAAAAATCATCCTTAGCAAATTAATTATTTCAGTGATTTGTACTTCCGTTTCCGGTTTTGTAGCTTTTGACTTTTGGTTGCGATGAAGATTTAGAAAGTTTATAATTTGTAACAAAAGTTTTTACAAAAGCTTTCCTTTCGTTTGTTTCAGTGACAAATCTGTAAGCGTAACAGTAGTAAAATTATGTAATATGATAAATATTTACGCTAAAGTAGATTAAAAGACAGCGTATGGAATATTAATAATTATTGTTTTTTATATGTTGAGAAATGATTTTTTTATAAAATGTATATATGATTTTTATAGTTCCATATATGTTGTGTCCGCAAAGTGCGGCGTAAACTTTTATTTCTCAACGCATACTGTCTCGAATTTAAAAGGAATAAAAAACCCAAATATTTTTGGTATTTGATTGTTCACTCTTAATCTGCTATATGAAAATGGTTAAATATATACTTGTATCGATACTTTAAAACAAAAGGAAGTAACTTAATTGAAAATAAATCTTCATAGCGTAAATATTTATTAATAAAGATTAAAATCTAAAATGAACTTATTTATTGTATATTCTAGGTACACACAAACATACACACGCATATACATATATATATATATATATATATATATATATATATATATATATATATATATATATATATATATATATATATATATATATATATATATATATATATATATATATATATATATATATATATATATATATATATATAATATATATATATATATATATATATATATATATATATATATATATATATATATATATATATATATATATATATATATATATATATATATATATATATATATATATATATATATATATATATATATATATATATATATATATATATATATATATATATATACATATATACATACATACGTACATTCTCCTCTGCTCAAACCTGACGGATTCCTGGTGCACAGTGCTAAGGAGAAGGCCAATCTATTTGGCAATCTCTTCGCTGAATATTCTCGTCTGGATAGCAGCGGTAAGTGTCCACCTCACTTATCTCCGTCTGGCCCTAAAATGAGCGCCGTTAAAATACATCGAAAAGAAGTACTGAAATGTTTATTAAATCTGGACGTTAATAAGGCCAGTGGTCCTGATGGCATTCCAGCAGTGGTTTTGAAGTGTTGTGCACCCGAGTTGTCTCCTGTTCTGACTCGTCTATACCAACTCTCTTTAGAAACTAGTAAAGTCCTGAGATCTTGGAAGCTTGCTAACGTTCAACCTATCCCCAAAAAGGAAGCCGTGCAGACCCAGCCAATTACAGGCCTGTCGCGATCACCTCTATAATCTGTAAGATTATGGAATGCATATTGAATAAGCGTCTCCTAACTTACCTTGAAGCAAACGAGCTTCTTAGTGATAATCAATATGGTTTTCGCAAAGGACGCTCCACTGGAGATATGCTAATATATGCCACTCAAATTTGGAACGAGGCCTTAGAGGGTCACGGTGAAGCAATAGCCGTTTCATTAGACATCTCAAAAGCCTTTGACCGGGTCTGGCACGAGGCACTACTCAGTAAGCTTCCAGCTTACGGCTTACCTACTGAACTCTGTGATTGGATTTGTGACTTCCTGAGGGAACATTCTATTCGGGTTGTCTTAGATGGATGCTCGTCGGATCTAATGGCAATCAATGCCTCCTCACCTCAGGGATCAGTTCTCTCTGCAACCTTGTTTCTGCTGCACATAAATGATCTTTTAAGACCCGGTATTATTAGCTACGCCGATGACAGCACGGTGATTGAGAGGTACATGACCAACTCGCGAGCTAGTCCAGTGGAAATACGGTCCTTAAGAGAGTCCATGATTGAACGGGTAAACTTAACTTTGCAGTGGGTGTCCGATTGGGGTGACGCTAATCTTGTTAAGTTTAATCCCTCCAAAACAAAGGCATGTCTTTTCTCCGCGAAAAAAAGTAGCTTCGACTTAACGCCCACGTTCGAAGGTGTATCCTTGCCGATTGCTGACCATCTAGGGCTTTTAGGTATTATCATCTGCTCTAACCTGAACTTTGGCCAACAAATTGAGTCTATGGCACAATCTGCGTCCAAGAAAATATCAATTCTCTCTAAGGTTCGGCAGTACTTCAGCTCTGAACAGCTACTTAATCTTTACACTGCTCAAGTTCGATCTTGCATGGAGTACTGCAGTCACCTCTTGGATGGTGCAGCCAAATATCATCTGGAGGCTTTAGACTCAGTTGACCGAAGAGCCCTCAAGATATGAAAAGCTCTCAAATAGCAGACTACACACGCTTGAGCATCGTCGTCAAGTTGCCAGTTTATCGGTTTTCTATGGGATGCACTTTGGAGAGTGCTCGAAAGCTCTTTTCGAACTGATTAAGCCTTATCCATTCCTTTATCGGACAACTAGGCGTAGGCAAAAGTTTCATCTTTACATGATTGACATACCCAAATGTCGAACTAAACGTTTTAGCAGCTCGTTTTTGGTGAGAGTCGCCAAGATTTGGAACGACCTGCCTGCGTCTATTTTTCCTGATAAGTATAACCCAGGAGCCTTTAAGAGTAGAGTGAACAGGTTTCTTCTGGACGGGCGTGTACCACCTTCGTCTTCATCTATACTTTCCATCAGGTGAGATGGGAGACAAACGCCTGTTCCATTACAACTATAAAAAAAAATTCATATACTAACACACACACACACACACACACACGCACACACACATATATATACATATATATATATATATATATATATATATATATATATATATATATATATATATATTATATATATATATATATATATATATATATATATATATATATATATATATATATATATATATATATATATATATATATATATATATATATATATATATATATATATATATATATATATATATATATATATATATATATATATGCACACATACATACATATTTCAGAAATACTGAATTTAATAATTATAAATTAATTCGAACCATATTAAGTAAATTGTATAAATTGTTATTTCTGTATATTTTATTTGAATTCGTTACATCTGATGTTAGTTGATGTCTGGATGTTAGGTATTTATTAACGTAGTCGATCTTTACGAGGTACTGTCATTGCTCAGTGGAGAAGCGATATTGAAGCATTTATACTTTCTCCATTGTGTTCTCAATTCAACATAATATTGGCGAAGTGCTAAACCAGCTCACTCAAAACGCCATAAATATAGAGAAGAAGAAGAAAAAGCACTTATTGATTTATAATCTTACTTATTGTTAATTTTTAGTACGTTGGTCGCGACTTCGATTCCCGTTTTGTCATATATTGGTTGATTTATGGCAGTATAAAATAAAGCGTTTAGCTATTAACATAATAAGTCTACTTCATTATATTTTTAAAAAATAACATATATCATATTTTAATTTAACATTTTACTTACAATATGACTAAAGGGATATTTGGCGTTATAATTTTTTTTTAATTATGAAGGATTTAACGTAATTCAACTTCGCTTCTGCTCTGAGCCGGTCTATGTTACCTTATAAATTATTACATACATGTAGAGCACTTGTATAAAGTCACATCTATACTTAGTTAATGTGTATAGGTTTTTCAATGATAATGTACTTTAGTAATTTACACTTTAATGTATAATAAAATTTACTGTGTATCTAGAGTTTGGAAGTTTTTCAGTAAATTTTTCATATTTTCCCCAAATGTTTGTATTTTGGGATTTATTTAATCTCCACTCTATTTCAGGACCTTATTATTATATTAAGTTATTAGCTTCACGGTTTGAGGACCGTCGTGGCGCAGAGGCGTAAGCGTCTGCCTGCACGCGACGGTTTCTGAGTTCCATTCCCACTCGAGGAAGATGGATTTTTCTATTTCTATGTTCTTCGCTCTGGCAACTAGGTAAAGCGCGGCGTTGAATTCCGCCACTCAAAACGCAATGCCTCGAAAACAGGTGGAAAACGGGGACTGAGAAAGCAGGGACTAAGCAACGGAGTGTCTTAACACTAGGTTCGCATGGTTCCTGCAGCTCCCTCTGCCTACCCTGTCATTAAGTTATTATTTGTGTTATATAACATTATAGTGGCGTGTTTAAAAAAATATTTATTCTACAACAAAGTTATGGGTTCGATTCCTACTCAGGGAAATATTTCAAATACTTTCTTGAGGCTTTATGTTCTATATCTTATATACTAGGTTCTTTAAACAAATTAAAATAAAATAGTACATTAATTTGTTCCCGAATTTTCTTTGCCTATGCTTTAAGTTAAAATTTTAAGCTTTACTAATTTAATTAAATATATTTTATAACGATATGTTATATCAAAAAAACGTTTGTAAATAAAATGTTTTACCTGAAATAATATTGTAAATAGCGTCGATATATGTGACTGTAAACAATTCTCGTGGACGAGAGTGAGTTTTAATAAAAACCATTTTTCCTGATATATCTTTTATTATTGCAGTCCTTTATTCCCTCTCCAATATGGTTAAAGTTGTCTTTCGCTCTGCGGCTTGAACCAGTCTTCGTTTTATTTTGTTATAATAATATTAAACTATATTATGAAGAAAGGAGCCATCATATTATAGTTGGTCGGTACTGTACACACTTGTTTGAGGATATCTCCATTGAGTACAATAGCTCTCTACTTTCTCTCTTTATATATATATATATATATATATATATATATATATATATATATATATATATATATATATATATATATATATATATATATATATATATATATATATATATATATATATATATATATATATATATATATATATATATATATACACGACTTTCTAATAAATTTATTGCTACTTCCCGTACTAAGTTACAAATTTTAAACTCCCATTGTATATTTTCGAATAAGCCCTGCACAAAGGCCACTCTTCGGGCGGCCGCTATCACGCCCTATCTATCCGTGGGGAAGGGAAACTTTTAATGCGCCAACGCCAACTTCCGCTAACTACTCAGCGAACCAACAAAATTACACTGATCTTTATTGTTCCATATTTTTTCAGGAACTCCCCTTTTCTATTGTTATCTTATCTTTTGTTAAATTCATTTAAGATTTAATATCTTTTGTTTTTGGTTACTTTTTTATTATATCAATTTAAAAGTTTCTTAAATTAATAGGTTATAGTGATGCTATGGTATATCAAATGGACCTTTGCTAAATTACTCACGTCATTTCAGTTATAACCAAGTCTGAATAAAAAAAAACCGCTATGAAATTGTGACAAAAGTGACACAAGTGCTACATAATAAAGAAAAAAATACTATTACTTCATATACATTTACAATATATATGAATATTATGAAGCTGAAAAATATACTTTTTCACGTTACTAAATTAAAAAATGGCATGTGAAGATTGAAAAATAGACTTTACACTTAATTTATCGACTAAGGCCACAGCAGGTTTCAATATAAGCCACTGTACCTGCACTCAGAGTAACATAGTAGGTGTTACAACATATACAATTTAAAGAATTACGAATAAATTTTTTATACTTATATGATTTTTATACCGATAATTCATACTAAGGGTAGAAAAACAATTTAATAAAAAACATACAAAAATATGTGTTCAAATTCCACTGCGTTCAAAATAAGGTATAAGTTAATTATCTTGAACCACAGGGATGGAGCTGTAGGTATAAGTTAGTATATAGCAAAAACAGAATATTTTCTCATATAAATGAATTTCTTGTAAGAAAGAAAATATTCCGAAAACATATTACTTATAAAAATAAAGAAACATAAGAGAAGTCCACAAAGTATTCAATTGAATGGATATTTTAAATCACGTTCATTAAGAAAAGTCAATTTTCATCAGCGAAACAACGGACGAGCCTGCGGCGGGAACTCCCTAGGTTTTATATCAAGAAAATAATTATAATTTTAATTATAATATTTTTGTTAATAAAAGCTCAGTTTTAAAATGCTTTGTATAAAATATTCACAATTCTGTTTTCAACTTTAAAAGCTCATAAAAGTCGTTAAACATAAATAAATCATAATGAAAAGCCATGTTATAAATTTCTTTGGTGTGTTAGATTGAAGGCTGTTGCGGTGTCGTTTATTTACATCCTAGTTTATGAGGATTGCAGATTCAAATTTTATTGAGGTAAACTGAAAAATTCGATTTCAGCATTTAATATGCTGTCCTAAGCTAAAAAACTAGAGAAGTAGCGTGCTACAAGTAAGCACACTTACTGTAAATATAGTTAGTTGAAATCAAGTAACTATACATAAAATAAGGTACTTTCAATATATAAGTGGTCCAGACCACGAGAATCAAAATTTAGAATTAGTTAGTTTTTATTAATATATATTTAAAAGAACATTATATTACAAAAAAACACTATTTCCGTCTCTTCCTAAGCATCCAGCATACAACTTTTCTTATTGTTCAAACGCAAAAGTGCAGTTAACTTAATTTATGATCGACTACGAATACCGGATGCCGGCGGATGACAATCAATCACGCTTTCAAAGACACCGCCCCGAGTCTACCATAAGACATTCTATTATACTATTGACAAATCTACCCATTTATGTCGATTTATGTTGTTTTATACATTTTATTGACATAGATACGGAATATATTGTATTATAGCTTATTATTAGGAATGTAAAAACTATATTAGTAGATTCGAATTGTATTTGGAGAATATTTAGAGAATATTTCCAATTTATTTTTTCAATTCAAACAATTTAAACAATTACAATTTTTGTTAGGGCTTAAGTCGTAGCTAGATCCCATCCGTGAACCACGTGATGAACGGCTTAAATGTTTCCTACATTAAAAAAGAATTTACCCATGTTTAATTTTCTTTTTTTACGTCTTTACTCTTTATCCCGCACGTTACAGAGGGAACTGCAGGAACCATGGAAACTAAGACATGGAAGTTAAGACACTTCATTGCTTAGTTCCTGCTCACTCCGTTCCCGCTTTTTGCCTCTTTAAAAGGCGGAAAGTAGGGAACGAAGTGTCTTTATACAAGGTTCCCACGGTTCTTGCGGTTCCCTCTGCGACCCCGATATGTGCGGGATAAAGCGTGAAGATATAAAAATAAATAATAACAATCAACACTACAACTACTACAATTTCCATTTTCTTCGCTCTGGCAAAGAAGGCAAAGCGCGGCATTGAGTTCCGCCATTCAACACGCAATGCCTCGAAAAAGGCGGAAAGCAGTTCCCACGGTCCCTGTAGATCCCTCTGCCTACCCTGCCATGTGCGAGATAAAGCGTGAAGTTAAAAAAAAAAAAAAACTACAAATACTTGGCCTGTGTCCTTCTTAACTTATACTATAAGTTCAAAATATGTAAAAATAACTTATAAAACTCTCCTCTTGAATAATATCACAATATTTTATACTAATATACAAGTAAACATGTAATGCAAATCGTTCACTGTTAAACTGCTGATAAGAGCTGGCCCCTAACATTCCCTCGGAGGCCATTTATCACTTAGTCCTCTTACAAGTAATAGTTTTGATGGTACAATATCGTATTGCTATTAATTTATTCTCTAATAAATGCTTTGTATCTATATATATATATATATATATATATATATATATATATATATATATATATATATATATATATATATATATATATATATATATATATATATATATATATATATATATATATATATATATATATATATATATATATATATATATATATATATATATATATATATATATATATATATATATATATATATATATATATATATAGATATATATATATATATATATGTATATATATATATATATATATATATATATATATATATATATATATATATATATATATATATATATATATATATATATATATATATATATATATATATATATATATATATATATATATATATATATATATATATATATATATAATATATATATATATATATATATATATATATATATATATATACTTTATGTACAAACTATTTACTTTAAAAATGGTGTAAATTTTTTTGTCTTTGTCATATTATAATTAGAAAATATTTTCTTTTATAAGATCCCTGATGAAGAAAAGGAAGGATAAGGTTTTAAGTTTAAATAATTTAAATGTGTGTGTGTGTATTTGTGGCATATTAGCTCCTAAACGAATTGATATATTAAAAGCCAATTATTTTTTCGTATTAGCTTATCTTAATTAATAATTAGATAAAAAAATTAAGGTGAAAACGTAACTCTTGAGTAATCCAATATCATCAATTAATCTGTTAAAAATTCATTTAACATTTAAAAAGCTATTAGAACCATTACCTAGAAAATAAAGACTCTTATAGAGTCAACACACAATGAATACTAAACAAAGCAGTCAAACGATGCATTTAATATTAGGCTGAGAGGACGTAATGAGAACATAATAGTCACAGAGAGATAATTCTAGTGGAATATTGTCGTGATTTACATTTCCTGCGTTAAGTGATTACTCTTCGCAATCAGTCATTCCGGTATAACAAATATGCACTGTTAGTAGTGAAGCTTAAGCTTCTATTTCAGAGGGTCTGATGTAGGTCTGAGAGATTGATTTACGAAGGTAACGTTGTAACTTTGTAAATAAAGTAGTAGAAATACAATACTATGTATTTGTATATGTACGAGTAAACGATCGTTATACCATACTTGTTGTTTATTTTCATATTTAAAATACAGCTTTATAAATTAAAAATGTGAGTTATTATGTAAAGATTCTCCATTTTATTTAGTAAAGATTCTCCACTCTCCGTTTCAGTCGCTAGATTTTCAGCTATCGAGAAATTTGGACGTGTACTAAGTAAGTAGTTTAGAACATTTGTATTGTACATAATATTATAAGTGAAACTGATCATCTCTTTTTTTGAAGTCCGTTAAAATATGTAAAATTAGTATGACACATACGTAACAAAAAGTTTCTTTATTCCGTTCATATATTTAATCGACGTAAAATAAGCATCTTCAACGAATGTAAGATATTGGTATGAGATAGTGCAGTATTTACTGGGTCAGGTCACTCCGTATCTGCATCGTGGAGATAGGCCGCGTGCCAATTATAGGAACTTTTGAAGAACTTTCTGTTTTAAAATCTTTAAGAGCGACAAAATATATATAATATGTTTTTTTAGATTAAATTTGATTAATATATGTAGTTGATTACAGAAGTTATATAATATAGAAATACGTTTTGTTACCACTTTACTTAGTATATATTTTACTATGACAGTGAATTTACTGGGCATACTAATACATAAAATATTAATAACGATAAAAATATTGGACTAATGTATTTTTTACATTTGAAACTTTTTTAATATCAAGTAAAGAAATACGAGCTCTTATGAGTTATTTTCAAATATTAATTGGTGTACAATTCTTTACCCAATTTACGCTATTTCAATGGAAACAAGATGAATAATAAATTTCTATATATTCTTTATTCATAAATAATTTAACAAGCAGATTTGTGTCACTGATTGAACATGTAGATACCACCACCGTTTGGAAAGAAAGTTCGGTTGAGTAGAGCAGGCAAAAAATTTAAGAGTTCTTATTTCTATACTTATAACTCTTTATATATAAATGTCAAAATTTAATTATTAAATACAGTGGTGGCTATAAAATCTAGATTACATTAATTTAACTTATTTATAAATAATATATTCCTAAATAATATAGGCTTCAGTTGGAATCGAACCCATCAACCGTCGCGTTTACAGGCAGTCACTACTGTACTGACGGTCCATAAACCAAGGAACGGTCAACGAATATCAAATCGGAATCAAACGGCAATGAGTTAGTAGTCAGTCAGTCATCACACGACGAGGTACAATGCACTCTAAAATTTCAATTTGATTTTTGACTTTTAATAAGGTTTCTTTGGTGAGTAAATTAAAAGAACTTACTATTTTTTATATTATATATTATTATTATTATGAATATTACATATTTACAATAATTTAATGATTTACGTTCTTAAGTTCTTAAGAACTACAAGAATTATATAAAAGCACTACGAAAATCAAATCACGTTTTAAAAAATATTTTTTAGAAAAACAATCTGAATTAACGAAATGACTCTCTGTACCCAGATAAACCCTCGAGGTTTTCGTGGTACTTAAATTTTCAAACTAAAGTAAAGTATTTGTTATGTATTGGCCAATAAATTAAAAAAAAAAGTCACAGTAAATATTTATTTTAGACACGTTATGGTATTTTAGTTTTGTGATTATTTACTTCACGCTTTATCCCGCACATGGCAGGGTAGGCAGAGGGAACTGCAGGGACCGTGGCAACCTAGTGTTAAGACACTCTGTTGCTTAGCCCCTGTTTTATCCGTCCCCGCTTTCCGCATTTTTCGAGGCATTGCGTGTTGAGTCGTGGAATTCAACACCGCGCTTTACCTAGTTGCCAGAGCGAAGAAAATGGAAATAGAAAAATCCATCTTCCTCGAGTGGGAATCGAACCCAGAAACCGTTGGGTTTACAGGCAGACGCTTACGCCTCTGCACCACGACGGTCCTGAGTTAGTAACAAAAATGGAATTTGCTGATCTCTTGGACAGCAGGTACACAAGTGGCACGGTTTCGAGTCCCAGTACATTTAAATTGAAATATATTTTCTTAATAGTTTCAATTAATACCCTAATCCTAATTAACCACAGAATAGTAAGTTACTGAATACAAAAAGTCAAAAATTCAATCAAACGATGTAAGCCTTTAAGCTCAACTTCGACACGTTGGAGAGAAACTTTTGGACGTCGCTGTGAGAGTGACGTTCTAAAGCTTAAAAAAGCTTCCTACATTTTTAGAGTAAAACATTTTCTTTTTTTTTAATTTTAAACTTTGCTTATTATGATATGACTTCACGTCGGCACATCATTCTCTCAAGTTACTGTCGCACCCACCACAAAAACTTATACAAATGCTCAAAATGTAAATAGTTATAACAGAGACTATATATTTAGTATATCATTTTTTTACTATTAAAAATAATTTTAGTTCTGATCCATCGTATATATAAATCAATCATAAAATTATACGTGTATTTTTTGGAATCAGATATTTTTTCCAAAGACATAGAAAAACATACAGAATCCATAAATTGTGTCTTAACTATTTTTTTTGTAATTATGATGTTCTAAGTCTAAGTACAACTCATTGATTAAACTAATGTAACAGCTTAAATAAAGCTCATTAAAGTCATCCACAACGCTAAAACTATTTGAAAGCATAATTTAAACGCTTAATCGTCTATTTGACCAAGCTTTAGTTCCATTTAAAAGTTTTAAAAGCTCACATTTCGAATAACAAAGAAATTGAAATTGAAATTGCTTAATCCAGCTAAAAATTCAGATTGATAGCGTTCGTTAGTCAAATGAATTGAATATATTAACCGTAATTAAATATACCGAAGTCTGAAACCGAATGTTTTCACTTTAAACCATCGATTCGCTTCAGGGTCTATTACACTTTGAATGGAATTATCTTAGTACTTTTGCTTTGTGGTGAAAATATATAAAAGCTCGTCTATGAAATGTACAAACAGTCAGTCTAAGTATTAATCACAATCGTGCCACAGTTGTAAATGGAATAAATAAAATAACAGGTAAGATATATTGTTTTTTTTTCTATTAATTATATATAGAGAAATAAATAAAAATAATCAAATTAAGTGACATACTTTAACACATACATTTGTCATCAACATACAACTTGTAGAGTCTCACAGATAATATAGTGTGTATAAACAACACACATATACAAATTTATACATAATGTTAAAAGTTAGTAATAGAATTTAATATATTTTTTTTATTAAATTTGTTAATTTCCTCTACAATAGTAATTTCAAACGTTATTATTTTAACTCTCAATGTCCGCACTAGATCCAATATTTGCGGCTATTTGAGTAAGCTCACCGATCCGGATGTTCCGATAGCTTTATACAACTTAGAGCGGAAGTGGAATTCTGTCTGCGAACATTAATTGATAACTTTTGCTAACAATTTAAATTTAAATCTATCTAAATGAAGCGATTATTTGATCATTGCTCTATCTTCTATAATGTGGAATCAAAAATGTAAGGTAGATAGATAGATAGATAGATATACTCTTTATTGTACACCCATATGATATGACAATGAGAAACACTATTTAAATAAAATATACAATAGGCGACCTTATCGCTATAATAGCGATCTCTTCCAGGCAACCTTAAGGCATAGGAAATAATGGGGAGGAAAAAGGGGTTGAGGGTGTGAATAAATATAATTAGAATAGTAATTATAATGCATACTAATAAAATATATACATAAACATGTACATAACAATACATATATATATATATATATATATATATATATATATATATATATATATATATATATATATATATATATATATATATATATATATATATATATATATATATATATATATATATATATATATATATATATATATATATATATATATATATATATATATATATATATATATATATATATATATATATATATATATATATATATATATATATATATATATATATATATATATATATACATACACACATACATACATATATACACACATATACATACATACACACACATACACATATATACATACATACATACATACATACATATTAACACCTACATACACATACATACTCATACATACATATATACATACATAAATACCTACATACATATTATCGTAGAAGTTCAGAGGGCTTGAAAATGTAATTTTAAAAGTTTTTTAAAAGTAATTAATGATTTTGCCCTTTTCACGTTTAGAGGCAAATCATTCCATAGTCTACAGGCTGTTACTGCGAAGGAATTAGTGACGAAGGAAGAGGAGTGTGAAGGTATTTTTAGAATGAGATTTTTACTAGAGCGCAGACTTCGGGTATGAGAATGTCTCAAAAATTCAAAACACGCCTTTAGATATGGTGGGGTTAATGGATCAAACAGCACACAGTAAAGAAGGTGAAGAGTATGACTATTCCTGCGAAGACGGATTGGGAGCCACTTGAGCTTCTTACGAAATTCGGAGACGTGGTCGTACTTTTTTAATCCAAAGACGAACCGAATAGCTAGATTTTGTAAACGCTCAAGTTTGTTTAATTGCTCCTCTTTTAAATCAAGATAACAAGAGTCAGCGTAATCAAGAATTGGTAAGAGGAGAGATTGTGCCAATGCAATTTTGGTTGAAATAGATAGAAAATTGCGTAATCTTCGGAGATATCCTATCGATGCAAACATCTTTCTGCTCACCTCACTCACCTGCGGATCCCATGACATATTATGGTCAATAATGACTCCAAGGTTTTTAACAGTTGTACTATAAGGTATCATATGGCCATTTAAAAGTATTGGAGGTAAAGTGTAAATATTTATTCTTGATACAAGCTTCGGACTACCAACAATAATAGCTTGAGTTTTGCTAGGGTTTAACTGTACTCCGAAGCAAGTGCTCCATGTGGCTATTTACGAAAGCTTCTTACGAAATTCGGAGACGTGGTCGTACTTTTTTAATCCAAAGACGAACCGAATAGCTAGATTTTGTAAACGCTCAAGTTTGTTTAATTGCTCCTCTTTTAAATCAAGATAACAAGAGTCAGCGTAATCAAGAATTGGTAAGAGGAGAGATTGTGCCAATGCAATTTTGGTTGAAATAGATAGAAAATTGCGTAATCTTCGGAGATATCCTATCGATGCAAACATCTTTCTGCTCACCTCACTCACCTGCGGATCCCATGACATATTATGGTCAATAATGACTCCAAGGTTTTTAACAGTTGTACTATAAGGTATCATATGGCCATTTAAAAGTATTGGAGGTAAAGTGTAAATATTTATTCTTGATACAAGCTTCGGACTACCAACAATAATAGCTTGAGTTTTGCTAGGGTTTAACTGTACTCCGAAGCAAGTGCTCCATGTGGCTATTTGTACAAGATTGTCATTAATTTTATTAATAGCTGCTGGAAGGTCAGCTATTTTAGATTGACAATAGATTTGGAGATCATCTGCATAGAGGTGTTAGAGAGAAGTGATATGTCGGGAAATATTGTTAATAAAAGTGAAAACAAAAGAGGAGACAACACGCCACCCTGCGGAACGCCAGCATTGACCGGGGACCAGTCTGAATACGAATCCTGAATTTGAATTCGCTGCCGACGTCCACGCAAGTAACTACGAAACCAATCAATTACGTAAGGAGATATGTTAAGAGAAGATAAAATGGCAAGCATTATATCAAAATCTACGGTACCAAAGGCGTTGCTAAAATCCAACAGCGTCAGAACCGTAACTTGCTGTGTGTCCATGCCCAAACGGATATCGTCAGTTATTTTAACAAGCGCTGTCGTCGTACTATGACCTGGACGGAAACCAGATTGCAATGGATTAAGAAGGCTATTTTGAGAAAGGAAATGTGCAAGCTGGTTTTGGACCAGGCGTTCTAGGACTTTGGATAAAAAGGGAAGTATGGATATTGGGCGATAGTCGCTATCACTTGTAGGATTATTCTTCTTGGGTAACGGAATAATTTGTGCTTCCTTCCATGACGACGGAAATTCACAGGAGTCAATGGAAAAATTAAATATGGAAGTCAGGAAAGGACAAACTATATCAAGTATGGGAATAATCATTTTACGACTGACACAATCAGCGCCAACAGCATCAGAGCTTATAGCCATAATGTTCTTCTTAACATCACTTTCCGTGAATTGATTAAAAAGAAAACTTGGAACACGAGGAGTGGTAATAGCGGCAATTTGATTAAGTGTATTTTGCTTGGTAATGTCACTAATTGTACCAGAAGAAGAGAAATGTTTATTAAGCTTATTTAAATCGATATTCTGAGGATTAGTGCTTTGACGTGCTTTACCAACTCCTATGGATTCAAGAAATTTCCACACTTTAGAAGTGTCATCTTCTTCAACTACACGTTTGTGAATATGGCGTCGTTGATGATCTCTACACACCCTATTGCAAAGATTCCGAGCTTTATTATATTTAAGCTTATTTTTGTCACTTGGATTCAATCTGAATCGCAGTTTTGCCGTGTTTTTTTTTTGTAGTAATTTTATATCCATAACCATGGAGCAGGAATATGTCGCATCCGCACAGGACGCAATGGGGCATGACGATCATAAAGTTGCAACAGCAAGGAATTAAAAGAGGCAACTTGTTTATCAATTGTTGTGCAGCTTAAAATATCTTGCCAATTCACTGCAGCTGCATCTTCCCGCAAATGATTCCAGTCTATTCCACCAAAATTGCGTCGCAGAAGTATTCTTGACTTCGCTTTAGGAGGTTTGATCTTATACGATAAATAAATAAGATCATGATAAGAAAAAGCTAATGCAGGGTATTGACCATGTTTTTCAACATGATCAATGGATGAAACGAGAACTAAGTCTAGAAGCGAGGGTAAGCAATTGGGAAAGTTGTGTGTGGCAGCAAGAGGAAGGATATGCAAATCAGCACCAGTAATCAAGGACTTTAACCGAGAGGCACGTAAATCATTTTTTAGAAGGCAGGTGTTGAAATCGCCCATTAAAATTGTGTGCGAGTACAATGGCTTACTACGCTCCAATAGGGTTTCAAGAGATGAAAAGTAATCGACCGTAACGTTTGGGCTATAATATACGCCAAGCAAAAGCTTTGTATGTGAAAGAACTACTTCGATAAACAGATGTTCTGGTTCACCATTTGCTTGATGCACAGACTGCTCAACTATGTTAAAAGGAATATGAGATCGTAAGTATATAGCGACCCCACCCCCAGGGCGGACAATACGGTCATTACGAATCAAATGAAACCCCGGGAGCGAATATGAAGTCGATTGCAAACAAGGCTTTAGCCATGACTCTGATACCAATATTGCATGAATATTTTTATTGCTGAATGTAGTAATAAAATCTGAGTAATGTGCAGGAATACTTTGTGCGTTAATGTGGATAACATTAAAATTTTTGAGAACATCTGAGAAATTTTGCTCAATTGTGTCACTTAATGTGGGAATACTGAAGAAACTGTCTGTACTGTTCGACCCATTTGTGGATGATGAATAGGACATTAAAGCATCATCAAATTCACCAATACTGTAAATAATATATATATATATATATATATATATATATATATATATATATATATATATATATATATATATATATATATATATATATATATATATATATATATTATATATATATATATATATATATATATATATATATATATATATATATATATATATATATATATATATATATATATATATATATATATATATATTATTATATATATATATATATATATATATATATATATATATATATATATATATATATATATATATATATATATATATATATATATATATATATATAAAGAAAAGCACGATTTTTTTTTATACGTAACATTTATTCCTTTCATAGTGAGTTAGTTTAATACATCAATATATAACTATTAAAAATATACAATGTTTATTCGAAGTGGTCCCCATTGGCTGCAATACAGTCTTTTAAACGTTGAGGCCAGTTATCAATAGCAGCACGAACTCTTTCTAGAGGAAAATTCTTCACTGCCAACCGAATGGATCGTTTTAGGGACTCCAAATTATCATGGCGTTTAGAGCAAGCCTTACTCTCTAAAACTGACCATAAATCATAATCCAATGGATTTAGGTCAGGACTTGACGACGGCCAGTTTTCAGTGCTGATAAAGTCCGGAACGTTAGTTTTCAACCAAGATTGGGTGGATCGAGCTCTATGACCCGGTGCCGAGTCTTGTTGAAAGCACCATTCTTTGTTATTGAACATGGTGTTAGTTAAAGACTTAACTACCGTCTCAAGAATGGTATTTTGATAAACTTGTGCCGACGTTTTAATACCTTTTTCACAAAAATATGGCTCAGTCACCCCTTCATAGCTAACACCCCACCAAACCATCACTGAAGTGGGATAATGCCCACGTTGTACTCTGTTTACTAATTGCGAAGCTTCTTTAGAGCTTCCAGCATAAATACGGTCATTTTGTTTATTAAAATACTGCTCAATTGTAAAAATTTTCTCATCCGTAAACAAAATTTTTTTGTGACCTCCCTTTGCGTACCGCTTAAGTAGTTGTTTGGATTTTACCACCCTATTCTTCTTTAAATTATCAGTTAAGAAGTGACCAGTACGTCTCTTATAGGCTGCAAGTCCTAAGTCATCTTTTAATATACGCGACATGGTTCTAGGAGCTATCTTCATCTCCCGAGATAAAATCTTTTGCTTACGGACAGGATTTCTTCGAATTCTTTCCCTAACTGCTTTAATCACCTTTTTCACACGAACGGTACGTGGACGGCCAGATCTTTTTCTGTCACAAACAGAGGAGGTATCATTGAACCTATCAATAGCCCGGTAAACAAACATTTGACTAATACCAAGCGGGTGGAGGGTTTTAAAAATTGCACTTTTCTCCATACCTACTTTATGTAAGGCAATCACAGCGATTCGGTTCTCTTTATCACCCCACTCCATTTTAATATAACAAAATATTTAACAATATAATGGCGCGAAAATAAGAAAACACATCAAGCAATCATATAAAAATGACAGATTCCAAATTCAAACGTAATATTTTCTTTTTTTGAATAGTAACAGTATTTATGGCCAGACTAAGTATATATATATATATATATATATATATATATATATATATATATATATATATATATATATATATATATATATATATATATATATATATATATATATATATATATATAATATATATATATATATATATATATATATATATATATATATATATATATATATATATATATATATATATATATATATATATATATATATATATATATATATATATATATATATATATATATATATATATATATATATATATATATATATATATATATATATATATATATATATATATAAACAAATAAAAATAGCAATTAAATAACTTATTAAGTACCGGCCAGTTGAAAGGAGAGACAAATATACAAATTAGTACAAAAGAAAAAAAGAAGAAAAAAAAACAAAATGAGTAAATATACAAAAATTAACATATAAACGAAAAGTAATAACAATATAAAGCAACTAAAAAATTACAATAAACCAAAAAAAACAACAAAATAAAATAAAGATAACAATAATAATCTAATAAAATAAAAAAATTAAAAAACAATAAATAAATAAATAAGTAAAGCAATAAAGTTTCTTGTTTATACCGGCCAAAAGACAATTGTCTAATGCAACACAATAAATATTTATATGCTGTGTCAACCAGATAAGTGTTGTGGTTATTTTTAATAATTGACAGATCACATAGCAAATGTATAAGTGTAAACAATCATATAAAAATTGTGAAATAAATAATATAAATTAAACAAACTTATAACAAAGCAAGACAAATAAAAGTTAATAAAAGTGAATAATTACAACTTAAACTAGTGCCTAGAAAAATAATAAAAATAATAAAGAAAGAAACATATAACATAAAATTTATAAAAAAATAAATAAATAAATAAATCTATTTCTTGGTCACTCGCTTACACCTCTGCACTACTACTTTGTTAATATTGTCAGACTTCTTGTGCACAAGAGCCTCATGCACTACTGACGGAGATTTAGGTACGGTCACTGGGATACCCTGAAGGTCAGATAAACATTCCACTGTATATCGCAAACCGTTTGACGCAATGATATTGACGACTCCGTTCCGTGTCCAGCACTTCCCCACACCAAACCGTTGCCTGGCGAGCATAAACAAATTATGACGGGTTTTCGTCAGAAACTCAGATATGGTGATGCCTGAACCTTTGAATTTTGTTTTGGCAGCCCAAATATTGTGACGAACTTGCGGAGTTGAAAACTTTACGACAACTGGTCTCGGTTTCTCACTATGCTTATGACCAAGCCGATACGCTGACACGATACATGAGTTTGAAAAGTTGTCAATACCAAGGTCATCAGTCACAAGATTACTTATCAGCTCGCCTACATCTTCTGCCTTTTCCTCACGTATACCATGGAAAAGAAGTATCTTTCGTCTTCTGGATGTTTCCATTCGGTCGATCTCCAAGGACAGCAGTTCAACTTGTTTTTGTAACGAACCAAGTGCAGTATGAATAAACTTTTTAAAAGTGCTAAAATCTGCAGCTAATGTTGTCATTGTTACTGGCGACGAGGTTTTGTTTAAATCTTCTTGAAACTCATTCATCCTGGTATTGAACATGTCAGCCATTGCAGTGATGGACTCCTTAATAGCATCCATGGTTGAATATAAAGTATATTTACTATTTTCTTAAGTACTCAATAAAGGATATCACTAGCCGTCGGTACTTAATATCACAAGCACATTTATGGTTTTAAAATACTTGTAATTAAAAATTAAATATAAAAATAAACAATGATATTTTAAAAACAGCTGTTCACTTATTCACGTCTACCCCCAAGGTAATATGTGAATAATATTTATCTTTTAGTTTATATAAAAATATGAGGACCGTTGTGGCACAGAGTGTAAACGCAACAGTTTGTGGGTTGGATGCCCACTCGGAGTAGATGAATTTTTCATTTCCATTACGTTCGCTCTAGAAACTAGGCAAAGCGCGTTGAGTTCCAACACTCAACGTGAAAAAATGGAGAACAGATTGTCTAAATACTAGGTTTCCACGGTCCCTGCGATTCCCTCTGCCCACCGTGCCATATGTGGAATGAAATGTGAAACTATTAAAAAATATCTTTTAAAAGTTAATTTTGTTTTGAAATTATCAAGGTGCAGTGATAGCGTATGACTGTAAGCGCAACGATTGTGGGTTCAATCCTCTACTCGGGGGAATGATAGATTTTAATTTACCGATACTTACAGTTATTCTTCATTAATCATATAATAAACGAAAACAATGAGCATATAAACAAAACTATATAAACAAATGATAGCTTCATGGTTTTTCCTGAATGTAGGAGGGTAGACATAGGGAACCTAAGGAACCTCAACCTACCTTTTTAGATGTTCCGTCTTAGGATATCTTATGTTCTTTAACGCCCTAACTTTATCTTACTATTAGCGAAGATTAACCAGTGAGAATGAGGAGCAAGGAAATGAAATAATATATTTTCGCCGAGTGGGAATCGAACCTACAGATGCTACGCCACGACGAACTCAGCTAAGCTACATACAAATATAAATTTATATTAATACTCAATAATATTTTCAGTACCGACAAATGTTTTTGGCGTAGGAAAAATTATTTTAGTACTAAACGAGAAAACCGTACGACTTTTGACCAAACTACATTTTATCACGATATGATTGGAGAAAGCTTTTTCAGCATGAAACTAGAAACACTTTAAAAGCTCAAGACAAATATAAGTGTCAGCTTGCATTCATAATCTTTGCTTAGAACAAAGTAAAAATCAAAAATTCTAAATTGCATTTCCAGGCAGCTCTAATAGATATACATTTATTACTTCGAATGCTCCTACATTTATCAAGAACTCCGAGCTTGTTGCTCTACCGATAGTTCCGGAAGAACAATGTCATTATAAAAAGAATTAAAATATATATATATATATATATATATATATATATATATATATATATATATATATATATATATATATATATATATATATATATATATATATATATATATATATATATATATATATATATATATATATATATATATATATATATATATATATATATATATATATATATGTGTGTGTGTGTGTGTGTGTGTGTGTGTGTGTGTGTATATATAAATTTCCATTTTTTCCAACTTTAATTATTTGAAAAAAAGTTAAAAATTTATTGTAATTAATATTTTACTTTACTAATTTGTCACGTCATTTTGTATCCAAATATTTATAAAAATATACACCAAGTAATAAATATTAACAAATTCCTTCAATATACTCCGTATAGATCAATAAAAACTCTGTAAATCCATCTCAAGGGAGTACAGAATGGCTGAGATAACCGTGATCCATGTTGCGAAGAGATGCTGCGACGTGGGCGAGGGGATCCGATCGGATCGCGAACAAGATGAAAAGTGACGTCAACTTACAGACCACTTTAATACTTTGTAAAAGTTTAGCTTGAAACTAGATTTGACAGAGGATTTTGTAAAAGATATTTATAAATGATGGCACAGATATATATATACTATGTTGCATACAATATATTATGTATTTAATCATTATTAAAGACATTTTACGTTTATACATGATTTTAAATATAGTTCGTATAGAAAAAGGGATTTAGGGTGCAGCGGCACGTCTGCCTGAATATACGACGGTCGTCAGATCGATTTTCACTAGGAAAATCAATAATTTGTTATATTACTATAATTTTTCCTACCCTTATTCCCTTTCTCCAGTGTAAATTTGTTTACACCTGCATGCACGTTAATATAATATCGTAATCAGAAAAATTATTAGATAAAAAATGTATTCAAATTGCAAATATCTTATTTTGTATAGAAAATTCCAATTCCCCGAAGTAACAAAATATTTATTTCCTAAGAAAGTGAGGACTAAGTCGGGACGAGTCAAGAATTTAAGAAATAAGAAACGTACGAAGCGAACTTGAAAAGGATTACAGCATTAAAAGAAATGCAATTTAACACGCTTTTGCTCTTTTAGAGAACGTTCTATTGGAGACGCTGCGCTGGAAAATAAATAGTACAATTTCACTTATAAACCTTTTTTTATAACTTATCGTAAAGCGAATTTTATACATTGTACTAAATACAAAGTGAAAACAGAGTATTTGTACTAGATTCTCTTTTTCTCTCTTTCTCTACTCTACGGAAGATGGATTAAGGTTTTCTCTTGCAGAGTGATCTTAGTGTCGAGACACTATTTTCTTTGATTTAGCCAATCCAAAGATAATAATGTAATTAAATCCCCTAGCAACCTCCGAAGCAACAACCTTCTTACTAATATTTGGTTCATGATTCAGAACTTAGCGCTAAAGCTTACCCACTGCTATTTTAAACCACGGAGGCAACATTTGACTCGAAGTAGATGTAGGTTCCATTCCCACTTGAGTATGCGTTCAATTCTGTCACTCTACACATAACGTTTCTAAAGCGAGGAAGGGAAGGTCGTTGATGAATTCCATTCCATTAAATCTCCGCCTATCTTGCTACGAGCGCTATATAGCATTAAGCCATTAATGTATTACTAGTTATTATTAAGAATAATAGCTTACATAGTCGTATACTAACATAATAGTAAAAATATTTCTGTAATATTATAATGTAAAATTTTGGTTGATAATTTCCACATTTTGTTTCAAACATTTACAAACGCTGACGCTAACCTCAGTACATTTCACCTAAACAACAATTCACTTTACTGAAACGGAATACATATTTTCATAACATCATTTTTCATAATTAAATTCATTTGAATCCAATTAATTTTCCCTTTAAACGTCCAAAAATATAATACTGAAGAACTTTGTGTTTTATTAGAATTACTCGGGATTACAAGGGATCGGACTTAATTACTGGATTCACTCAAATTATTAGGGCGGCTCTTTTATGAAATAATTCCAGCATGTGGAAGAATGAAAAGAAGTTTTGTATAGACGTTACTGTGTTAACTTGGTGTAAGAAGTGAATATTAGGATATGACCATAGTGGGTGCAAATCCTATCGATAAAAATTGATCACCGCGGGATTTAAACGCCTTTTAAATATTGTTGAAAATATTAAAGTAATATAAAAATTTTGTGTAAAAATATTTAGAGATCATATTTTATATTTTTTTATATTTTATTTATTTATTTTTATTCTATTTGGCGTAGCGTCTACCTGCAAACGTAACGGTTTGTGGGTTCGATTCCCACTCGGGGAAGATGTATTTTTACTATTATTGTACGAATATATTTTTTAATAAGACCCTATTAATAATTGGGTAAAAAATTATATCTCAAAAATATTTTTCTTTGCCTTAGCTTCACGCTTTATTCGTCTTATAACAGGGTAGGCAGTGAGAAACTTGTGTTAATACACTCCGTTTCCCGCTTTCCACGTTCTTTTGAGGCATTGCGTGTTGAGTGACAGAACTCAACGCTGTGCTTGCCTAGTTGCTATAGCAAAGAAAAAAGAAATGAATTAATCCATTCCCCCCAAATGGGAAATGAACCCAAAAACCGTCGCTTTTACAGGCAGACGCTGTGTCTCTGCGCCACGACGGTCCTCTTAGTATATACTATGTTATATTATTTATTTATAATTATGTTATTTTTACTCGGAGTTCATGTATTAAAAATGGCAGTAATATATCTTCCTCATGTTGACGCCTCGTCCTGACATATTACGTTGATACGCAAAATGTAATTTTATCGTTTATTTTGTTCATACTTAATTTATTATGTTATTATAAATAAAATACAATATAAAATATACAATATAAAAATACTCTTATATACAGAAACATTCAATTAAAAAACTTCAAATAACCTTATTTGTTTTTGATAGTCTTCTACTTATAATCACTTAATTTAATGTTTAATTGCAACTATAATTGTTCTTTTTATTTAATTGAAACGCAGAATTGGTAATTATATTTTAATCTAAATTAAGAATAATATAAAATTGTTATTTTATGAATTATATATCTTTTTAAAAATATATCATCATAAAACTATATGCAAAATAGAACATATATGAGGACCATCGTCGCGCAGAGGCGTAAGCGTCTGCCTGTAAACGCGACGGTTTGAGGGTTCGATTCCCACTCGGGGAAGATGGATTTTTCTATTTTCATTTTCTTCGCTCTGGAAACGATGCAAAGCGCGGCGTTGAGTTCCGCCACTCAACACGCAATACCTCGAAAAAGGCCGAAAACGGGGAGGGGGAAAGCATGGACTAAGCAACGGAGTGTCTTAACAATAGGTTCATATGGTTCCTGCAGTTCCCTCTGCCTACCCTGCAATATGTGGAATAAAGCGTGAAGATAAAACAAAAGGACATATATATATAATTCATTTTAGGTACCTGTTCGTTACAAACGTACATAGAGGCGTATATCCTACACGTGTCCGCGGACGCGACATTTGGTTCGCGGAAATATTTCAACTTTTGCAGTTAGCTTTATTACTGCTGTTAGTTATTTGCGTGGCTTTTATATGTTTTACGAGGATCTATTGAATGGGCTTTTTTACGTTTTTATTATTTTTTGTGTATATTTTTTTGTTTTTATTGATGTAGATGTTGGAAGATGTGCTTGTCAGTTGTGTTTATGGATTCAAACGTTAAATAGAGACTTTTATTATTCTAGTAATACTTAAATATTACATTATTTGTTTCCGTTAATATAATATTGAAATATAAGCAAAATATAGATTATCCTATTAACGTTTATTTTTGTCTGACAAATTAGAAGTCCCTAGAAAAGCTTTATTAATAAATATCTATATTTTTTATAATAATATGTTTATTTTTTGTTTTTGATATTGTTTTATATTTAAGAGATTTATGTTTAAAAAAACAAAAGGGAGTAACTTTAGACATATACAAATGATGACGGAATCGTTAAAGATATATGACGCTAGACTCATTGTTAAGAGAGGTAGAAGAACTCGATCGATATTCGACAATATAGTGCCGAAGATACTGGAGAAACTATTCTCCAGTATTTACACCCCACGTATAAAATATGAGAAGGGAGGGTTTCCAGGGGGTATATATGAATAGGTCAAAGATACTAGACGAGGCGAAAGTAGTATGTACAAACCGTTTTGTTTGCCGCCGCATTCATTCTTTAATTTCAAAGCGTGGTGCTATTTATTAATGTATATACAAAGGGAAAGCAATAAAATATTCCCTCTTATTTATTATATTTTATTTTAACTTTACGCCTTATCCTGCATATAGCAGGGTAGGCAGAGAGAACCACAAGAACCATGGAAACTTAGTGATAAGACACTCTGTTCCTTGCTTCTTAAATACACTAAAAGCTTAGAAATAAATGTAAATAAAAATAAAATAAATATTTCTTCCATTATATCAATTTTAACGAACACATTCGTCTTTGGTCTACTTTGGTGCAGTCGTCCGCAGACAGACTACATGCAAACACACTCTGACTAACGCTACATACAGTATCGATGGGACTCTATCACTTTACTTTATTTAAGTGCTTTTTAGTAATAATAATAATAAACATAGCGTATGTTTACTATGAAAATGTACATTTAAACATTAATATTTACGTAACCTATCAATGTATAAATAGAATTTAATTCGATTGTTACAAAAGTGCTGAAATTGTATACTATAAAATGTAAAGAAAATGTAAAATACACAATATTTTTTTTGTTCACGCTTTATCCCGCTCATAGCAGAGTAGGCTGAGTAAAGGCAGGCACTGTAAGAACCTAGTGTTAAGACACTTCGTTCCCCACTTTACGTTTTTTCAATGCGATTGCGTTAAGGGCCGGAACTCAACGCCACGCCTAGTTTTCAGAGAAATAATTCAACATCCCATATAGGGAATCGAACCCACAAATCATAGTTGACAGACGGACGCTGCGCCTCTGCGCCACGACGGTCACATACATACATATGAAGTTAATTATAAACATAAATCGAGGGTAGTTTTATTCCATAACTTATACACATAAAATAGTCAGGGACAGACGACATGCAAACGCACTCCAATGAACGCTTTGCCATCCGGTCTCGATGGGACTTTTACGATCTGAGTAACGACTGTCCTTACTTAACTAATTGGAAGCATTTGCATGCACTTAATCTGGGTTTAAGTAAATTATTACATTTTGTATGCGTTCAAGACGTTTGTCTAGATATATGTGACGTATATCTAGCTGTTTAGGTAGATGTGTGTGGTGGGTCAACTTAGGTCTAAAAATTAATGCGATTTTTATTAGAATATTTGGATTTTTAAAGCATGTACCTTATAAATTAGTTAACGCATTATCCAACAAATAAGTCAGTTTAAAATATTTGCTTTTTTTCTTTATTTTTGTTTTTTTTTCGAGGACCGTCGTGGCGCAGAGGCGTAAGCGCCTGTAATCGCAACGGTTTGAGGGCTCGATTCCCACTTGGGGAAGATGGATTTTTCTATTTCCACTTTTTTCGCTCTGGAAAATAGCTAAAGCGCGGCGTTGAGTTCCGCCACTCAGCACGCAATGCCTCGAAAAAGGCGGATAGCGGGGACAGAGAAAGTAGGGATTAAGCAACAGTGTATCTTAACACTAGGTTCCTGCAGTCCCCTCTATCTACCCTGCAATATGCAGGATAAAGCGTGAAGCTAAAATATTTGTGTACTAAAAAAAAGCAAATATATATAATAATTATTTTAATAGTGACATAAGGCAAAGTTGTATTTTGTGCACAGATTTTAAATGTTTTTTTTTTTCATTAATATAGTTTTCAGCGTAGATATTTAACGTAGCAAAAGCTGTTAAATACTAAATTAAATTTCCATCTACCATATCCTTATTATATTCAATATTTCTATAGACTCGTTTTCTTTACGGTTTATCTCGCATTTACAAATGTAGACAGAGTTCGAGGTTTAGAGGCCAATATAAATAAATGTTTGATTTCATCAGGCAGGAATCAAACCCATAATATCGAGATTATCTATAAATGCTATCCAGCTGACCTACGACCTACTTTTACTGACAATGTTGTATTAATTAAAAAACGAAATTCCGTGGCTTTTTTATTTATAACTTATATCGGTACACTCATGTACTTTGAATTTTACTAAACGAAATTATATTATTATTTAAAAATTTAAACACAGCGGGATTTGAACCTCTCACCTATTGATTAAAAATACAATGAGTTGTGAAAATACAATATATAACAATTTTGATGCAGTACAATGAAGAAACCTTGGTTTAGTGGTCAGAGCGCTTGCACAGTTGCCTAAAGGTACGGGTTCGAATACTGCTGCAAAAATGTGTAATTATTTGTAATATGTTTTATTTAAACATTTTGTTATACTGAATGAGGATTAACACTTTTAAAATCACAAAAACACTTTAAATTACGTTTATAATTCATACTATATATTTCGATTTCATATAAAACACAAAACTACAAATGGATGCCATTGTATGCTAAAAAAGACTTTTATAAACAAACGCCAGAGACATTTACCGACAGCTGCGGCCAAATAGATATTCAACAAATATTTTTTGCTGTAAAAATAAAAGCAACGGGAGCGCCAAAGCGCTATTTGAACCATTAATATATTTTATAACCGATATCGTTTAAAAAGAGAAGAATATTTGGTTAGGGGAGATAATGTATTGTAAATACTGAAAGAATAGTATTTGTTCGTCTGTAAATGTGACAGGTTGGGGTTCGATTCCTTTTGAAAAAAAAATATGATAGGCGTATGAAAATGCTACATACTTTTTATATATTTTGTTGTTTCAAAAATCTGGTCATTCTATTGAATAATATACAAGGCTTACTTTGATGGATAGTTTGCTGCGTTTCAGGGACACTATAGTTTGGCAGTTTACATGCAGCTTATATTTGAATTTCCTACTCGATATTATTACGATATTAATGATATCGCTTATATAATATGAAAGAATATTTTCTTTAAGTTTACCTGGGAATTTTAAACAAGAAGGTTATTCTTGTTACTTTAACCCCATGTAAGTGCTTAAAGCAATATTTTACTTTTACCTTGTCATTTTACATGAGATATCGTAGAGCAATGGCACGTCTAAATATACACGATATGAATGATTCCAGTTTGATTTTTATGCAAAGGAATATTTTCTTATACATTGTAAAAAGTCGGATTGAATATCTTAACACTAGTTCCATATTACAACTATATTTGTTTACCTTTACCGTTATATTGAGTAGATATAGTGAAAATAAGAAGATGACCTATTTCGATATACAGACAGAGGTAGTAAAGAGAAATACTGCTTCCATCGGCGTCTCTTTTTCATATACTTCTATTGAACATTCAGAACAAGGCAAGACGCTAATCTTAAGGCAGTTAGCGATACTTGGAATGTTATTTTTTTAAATAATTTAAATAGAAACGACGAAAGCATTTGAATTATGATTTTATTTTTTTTTCTTTTGTATTCCTAATAGCTATAGGTTATTATATAGGATCTAGGCTGCAATTAATTTAAAAATTAGTACACTTAATGTAGATTATAGCTTATTAAGAACTAAGTTGAGCTAAGAAATAAAGAAATATTGCCGATACCAAAGTTACTAAATGATTACCAAAAATGTAGATTACCATGATTCCCTACATAATTTATACGTTTGATGAATAACCATAAATGTTAATAACGAAATCTAAAGCAACGGTTGTATAGGGCGCATCCCATCGTACCCTCGATCCCGATATCGAGGTCACTGATATGTGTACAACGGTTGGATGTTGCGAATTCATTATGTGCGTACAACACTAGCGTCTTGTAATTGAAATGAGCTTGAATTGGTGACATTTGCGATGATTGAAGTAAATTAATAATAAATAGCATCATTTAATTTCCTTGAAAGGGAACTGAACCTACAACTGTTTTAAATAACCGTCAGGCACCTCGCTGTTGAACCAAAATATCATCAACACGACCTTAAACTTAGAAAATCTAAATTCCAATAAAAAATGAAGGTAAAAACATTAAAATCTAAAATATAAGCTAGTGAACTTCCATCACTGACAGACATTTAGAATAAGTTATAGGAATAAATAATTGAAAAATTATTAATGCATAGAGAAATCTTAGCGTTGTTATTTTATTACTATTTCTATCCAGATATCTTTTCTGAATGTTACAAAGCGGATAACCAATTATCTTAACTTACTTCAACTGCTTAGAGTTCCGCTACTCAATATACAATCGCTCAATTCTAACGGAAAGTGAAGGATCGACTATTTTGATTAGACTCTCTGTAATCAGAAAATACATATTCACGCATATTGAGTTCCGCCACTCAACACGCAGTGCCTCGAAAAAGGCGGAAACTGAGGACAAAGACAGCAGGGAACAAGCAACGGTCGGTGTCTTAACGCTAGGTTCGTATGGTTCCTGCTATTCCCTCTGCATACCCTGCCATGTACGGGATAGAAGCGTAAATGAAGCGAGGATAACTTCTTTGCCCCTCCGGCTGTTATGTGGTCTTCAACATGAAAGTCAGGTGGTGCTTTCAAGATGTAATTAATAACACAATTATGGGCGGTAAATTCACTGCCATTTAGTTAGAGTTAAGAAAAATGGACTAAAGTTAAAACTCACAGAAGAAATAAAGGATTTCTTTTTAATAAATTGGAAACTAATTGGTGAATCCCAGAAAAAACATAATCAAAATATTACCCTCGATATACGAGTACTACTTGAACTTGACTTATATTTTCTTATTATTTTTACCTAAATAGTATGTCCTATGAAGAGGTCCAACAATACTTTTCGGCATACAAACTTAGCACTGTACTATATCTGTATCACAAAAAATAAAATATATAATCTAAGTATCTTATATATGAGCTCATATATTTGTACCAGCTAACAACGTCAGAATAGTAAATATATTTATACAAAATGTTGTTTCGGTGTTAGAACGGTTGTTTTAGAGGCAGGCCTTTTTGTACAAAAACCATGTAGACTATGTAAATTGAACAAACTGTTTAAATATACAAAGCTTGCATTCTGGAATATTGTGGACAGGTTTCAATAAAGCTCAATATATATATATATATATATATATATATATATATATATATATATATATATATATATATATATATATATATATATATATATATATATATATATATATATATATATATATATATATATATATATATATATATATATATATATATATATATATATATATATATATATATATATATATACACACACATACATATTTCAGAAACAAATGCATATTAGGTAAGAAATAAAGAACAATTTATAAAATTTACCTACTATGGTTGTATAAATACAACCATATTGGATAAATTTTATAAATTGTTATTTCTGTATATTTTTTATTCTGTGTATTTATTTATTGGAATTCATTACATCTGATGTTAGTTGATGCCTGGATGTTAGGTATTTATTAACGTAGTCGATCTTTACGAGGTACTGTCATTGTCCAGTGGAGAAGCGATATTGAAGCATTTATACTTTCTCCATTGTGTTCTCCATTCAACGTGACATTGGCGAAGTGCTAAACTAGTACTCTCAAAACACTTAAATTTAGAGAAGAAGAAGGAAAAGCACTTATTGATTTATAATCTTACATATTGTTATATATATATATATATATATATATATATATATATATATATATATATATATATATATATATATATATATATATATATATATATATATATATATATATATATATATATATATATATATATATATATATATATATATATATATATATATATATATATATATATATATATATATATATTCATATATAGCTGCACGTTGTATCTTATTTATAACCACATTAGTAGATGCCGCTCTCCCGCGCCTGATGGTACTAAAGTAATAAAGACTAATATAGAAAATTATATTAAGTACTAAAAAATAAAACAGACTAAAAATGACATATGCATACATCATCAAAAATGTATATAAATAGCAAATTCCCAAAAATCTGTGATACAACAAGAACATAAACAAAATCCTCGTCAAACTTTTTTCTAAATCACGTTCATAGCGAGGCCCAAATCTAGTCGGAGTGAAACTTGGCGACGTGCCAGCGCGCGCACTATTACTCGCGTGTAGCCTATGACTTATAGTCGCGTTATATACGATCCATCGCACGATTACAACAAAATAACTTAATATTAAGTTAACTTGACATCTTATGAAAAATCAAAAGAAGTGAATGGAAATCGCGTTTCCAAATAGTTTAGGAAAAAAAATGAAAGAGATACTCCTTCTGTTTAGTCAGAAATGTTATTTTGTCTTATTGCCAAGTTAAATGTTATATGTTGCCAAGCAAGTGCAGCAGTTTGTCAAGACTACTGTGTTAGCAGTTGGAAGCGAGTAATGTAAGGTGTAACATCTTAAATGTAGTATTATGGTGAACAGTTCAGTATGAACATATAATATGTTAAAAATAATAAAATATATTACTGCATATATCATTAATACTTTTGTATATGTATTCTTTGGTAATAAAAAGATGGATAGATTCATAAGTGTGACAAAGATTCGTCTGTCAATATAAACACCTAATACAATGTATAGAAAAATCACGAATTAAGTTATACACTTATATTTACAACAAATACTTTATAGTACCGGAAAAAAAGCTCCGACCCGATATTTGATCGTGTCACAAAGGACACGACATGGAAAAAGCTCGTCAGAAACTTTCGAAATTAGTTTCTGGTCCGCTCTAAGCTTTTTGCAGTGAACGTGAAGGACAAATAAACTCCACACATGTTTGCGATCTGGCCGGCAGCCAGCGACCCGGTCCGCACCAGCTCATCGCCGGTGAAGCCGCAGAGTTATATACCTGGGGGAGTGTGTGGGTATTATTAATGACGCTATGTTATACATATATATGTATATGTTATATGTTATTATAAAATAGGGCACAGTGGCGTATATTCACTATAAGATTTAAAATATTCTAAGTTAGAAATAAGAAATAATTTTCAGTTTCCTACTTCGCTAAGTTTGGTAAGGCGTAAAGTTGCACACAACTACTTAAACAAAAATTTTCTAAAGGTGGTGAATGGAATGTTTCAATTCTAGGTTCTCTGTTATATACAGAATAGGTAGTAAGGGTTTATATAAAAATGTATTATATGCGATGCGCTCTTATATAAAACTAACAACCTCTAAATAGGTTGAGGGATAAGGTGAATTAAAAAATCCTAAAAAACAATCCATCTTATAATTATTATAACGAATCAAAGCTAAAAAGTTGTCTTTGAAATCATACATTATAAATATATATTCAATAAATAAATATTTACGGCCTTATTCATAAAAAGTTATAGTACGTTTAAAGACTCGATATAGTACAGTTGTCAAAAAAAGTTATTCATAACAGCATTTTAGTGCCAATCAGTTCTATAATCCTATTATAAAGTTATAGCGCCGAGAACCCTACTATAAGAGTGTTTTAACGTCCAAAGATGGCCGATTCATATAACAGCTGATTATAGCTCATACTAATATGAGCATTGATATGACGTCGTCGAGTCACTTGTCATCAAGAGTGTCAATTTCAGTTTCGTAAACAAAACAATATAACTATTGACATTTTGTTCGATATTTATTAACTATATTTAGTTATTAACAAGTTTATTAATAATAAATTCTACATAAGCAAGGTGCACAGAACATAGGTAATACTTGTCCACGTCTAAACAATTTTCAATTCTTTATCATTTTACTTCTTTTGACTTTATTTTTAAAAATTAATTAAGTTTATAAACTAAAATAAAATAAACATTCGTGTTTTTGTGATAACAACGACGTAAATCAAGCCGGTATATGTCAAGCCAGATCCAATAATATATTTTTGTACGTAATATTATCTGTGGTCATACTATGTCAATGCGTTTGTCACTTATCATCTGTGGATTTACTGGTATTTTCGGCAACAAGTCGACCGACTTCAGTATAGTGGCAACATTGTGAACGTATAAATCAAATTAGTGACACTTTAGTTATAGAAGGCTTATAGAGCGTTTATGAATACAAACATTTATCGAACGTTCTATAAGCCTAAAGAGCGTGTTAACTAAAGTATGCTTAAAACGTTCTATAAGACTTTTTTATGAATAAGGCCGTTACTTTTTACTCGGATAGGGTCACTGTAAAATAACATTTATTACTGAATCTATAATAACCCATAAAAATCTTTTCTACATTTAGAATTATACCTAGCATAATATTAGTATATTAATAATGATACAAAATATCTATTCCAAAATATATCGAATGTTCCATCCAGCAAAGTTCAAATTAAACAATTTAACTTGACATCGGAAGCTTTCGCAAAACTGTGTTTTGATGAAAGTCCAAAGTAGTTTATGAAATTTATCCACACAGAATACATAGTGTGCTGTATACTTGTATAGTAACAATGCCATGAATAAAATAACAAACAACTACTTCTATTCTATGTTGTTGTACAAAATACCAGGCTGCTATCTAGCGTGAGGCTATAACATTATATCATAGCCCATAGTAAGCAGCTTCATCATTTTAATACGTTTAACCTATGTATAACGTATGACTAAAATTAGTTTTCTATCAATTATAGAGACCCTACGTCTGCAATAACATAATTACAAAGCATTTTGTCTAAGTAAATGAAAAATGTACTTAAATGAGAATTGAACTCGTACTCGAAGACATAATTTATTAAATAGTACAAATAATTACGAATACGAATTCTGCATTTTTTAAACTTTCGAAGTAACGTAACATATAATTAATATATTTTTTATAATATATATTAACTAGTATGTAGGCTATATCGCAACGGTATAAATCAAGTTGGACAAAGCGTCGTGATTCCTGCGCCACGGGGAGGTGTCCACCGTATACGTGGCGTACACGTACACGGATAGTTCACGTCCTTTGTATTACGTAGAAAATAAAATGTAACCGCTATTCACACGAAATGCCTCCTGCAGTTATTTAGCGATATAACAGCGATATTTTTTCTATGAAAACTTTTAAGCAAAAGCTCGCAAGAAAAGCTTTAACTATGCGAGGTTTTCTCCACTGTTTAGAAAAATGTAATGATTTTTCACTCAATATTCTTATACAATCTTTCAACATCTATAAAAATGACTTATAAATATAATAAATAAGAAAAAATTTTGGAGTATGTTTTATTTTATGCCTCATACTTTATTGCGCAAGTAGGCAAGAGAAATATCCAAGTGTTTGAAATACATATGTCTTTTCTCTGGATTCTGTCTAAATTTTAAAATGTTCTAAGTTATTTATCGAAAATTAACCTTATTTTATTAGATATATAACATACACTTTCATCTTTTAACAATATTAGATATTTCTGGAGGTTCATTTTAGAAGTTCAGATTTTTTGAAAACTTTTACTTTCATATTTAAAATACTAATAATATTAATATTTCTCTTTTTCATTTCTTTTTGATCCTCTCACACATTTTGACGTTTAACAGTATTTTGTCTAATCAATATTTATTATATATATACTTACTATAAAAAACGTGCCCACGAAAAAGAATTCATAATTTTCTGATTGCGTTCCGGTAACATATCTTATAGAAGACAAATTCATTAAAATGCATGGTACGATCATATCATCAAAGAATAGCTTCATCTAACCTAAGTCATCATTAATTAGCCTAATACTTAGTACTCGTCATGAATCTTTGGAAGCTGCATTATCACGTTCCTATCTACAAAGGATACCTGACAGTACAGTATCTAAAAGATATGATATTTGGACTGTAGTGGAAGTAAGATAAGCTATCATGATTCCATTATGAAAATTAGTCGAAACTTTGTGCATCTGCTTAGCTTTTACACTGAAATAGTTATTTTATTATTTATGACATTCAATTTTGGTAATGTAGGTGGTATTTGAAGCATAATTTTTTGTTATATAAATATGTAATTTTTTTTAGCTTCACGCTTTGTCCCGCACATGGCAGGATAAGCAGAGGGAACTGTAGGGACCGTGGGTACCTAGTGTTAAGACACTCCGTTGTTTAGTCCCTGCTTTCTCCGTCCCCGCTTTCGGCCTTTTCGAGGCATTGCGTGTTGAGTGGCGGAACTCAACGCTGCGCTTTGCCTAGTTTGCCAGAGCAAAGAAGATGGAAATAGAAAAATCCATATTCTCCGACTGGGGATCGAACCCAAAAACCGTCGCGTTACAGGCACACGTTGCGCCTCTGCGCTACGACGGTCCTCATATGTAATTATAATGAAGTATATTTCCTATAAATGTAAAGTTACAACACGTTTAGCTGTTTATATGAAAAAAAACAAATGTTTCAAACTTTTTATTTACTTTATTCTTATATATGAGAAGTGGAGGGCTGAGAAATTTGTCACTATGTTCTGCCGTAGCCACATCTTTGAAATATTAAAAAAAAAACATTCTGAAAAAATTTTACCATAGTAAAAGAAATATTTGTAAAATATTGTTTAAATTAATATTTTAAAATATTTACATAGGAATTGAACTAATAACTACCACGTTTTAATCAGACACCAAAACTGTACTACAAAGACTAAAAAACTAGACAATTATAAAAAAATAACCTTTTCATTATACAACTTATCAATTTGTCCAAAAAACATTGAATATTATACGATAAAAGCTTAAACATCGCTTCATTACTACATTGTAGAATACATTCGGTTTCAATGCAGTTGGTTGGGAGCCAAATAGCTGGCACTTTTGCTCTGAGCCGAGCCAAAGAATACCATCGCACGTGAGAACTGCTGTAATGACGCCCTTTATATTGAAAATGTCTGGATATTGAGAGGACTTAGCGAGTTCACGAGTTAGTTCGTGTGTCGGTATGTTGAATCCAAGTACAAGTAGTGATGGGAATTGTGTTTTCAATATGCCTTGTGAACAATCTTATAGACAATTTAAGAGGTTTTGTGGTAAAATTAAGAATGATGTGACCGTCAGTTTGTACTATTTAAAATAAAATAATTTTACCGGACTAATCACGTGTATTTGCTTTAGTTTTTCTCACGGGTGGACTGAAATTAATAATCCGATTAAACTTTTTTATTTAAAATGTGTCAAATTCGCGAAAGTTAAAGATCTTATTAAATTTTTACTAGTCGTTATTTATAATAGTCAAAGGGCTTCTCTCATTTCTCTTTTCATTTATTTATGTTATATATTAGTGTCTAAGTCGCATGTTATATGTCAAAAGGTAGGGAACGGAAATTTTGAACATTAAGAGCAAATATATATTTTATTTATGTCGAAGAAGCAAAAAATAAGTAACCAAAAAGTAAGTATACGTTATTCAGTATATTTCATCTACGAAATAAATTATATTTAAAGGTAAATCCCTAACTAGCACAGCAATTGTTGTATCTATTTGATCAAGTTGGCCACAACGCCCATCCCTTACAATTGGGTTCCGTACAGCGTACAGTATAATGGGTATAATGGCAACTCATGCCTGACTGACTCATGTATGTGGCATACTCATTGTTAGCAACAATGTGTGGAGTGTGCTTTACAAATAAACACCAGGTATAGTGTTTAGGTGTCGTATGTTATATGTAATATGTTGTAATTGCTTATATATGTTTACTTTACTATCTAAATAATATTAAAATCTCTACATGGACTAAGTAATGAAAATTTATCATATTAAGTGTCATTCATTAATTTGTCATTAATTTCTTAAACCCTGTGTATCGAGTGCTTGTCATCCACTTATATGTGGTCAGGGCTTAAATTAGACTAACGGCGTTGGTTCAAGTTCAAATCTCAGTATCTCTAGACACTGCCTCGTTTTATTAGTATAAAAACAACGTAAGATTGCACGAAATAGGATTGGTTTGTAAACTATATCCGCTGAGCTGATATATATGTATATACATGGAACAGTACATAACAGAAATATATAGAGGGCGGTCGACGGTCCTAAATGTTCCTAAAATGTACATGAAATGTAAAAATCATCCATCCGAGGAAGTAGATAAAAGTAAGTGATAAAAGTCTCTATATATATATATATATATATATATATATATATATATATATATATATATATATATATATATATATATATATATATATATATATATATATATATATATATATATATATATATATATATATATATATATATATATATATATATATATATATATATATATATACATATATACATATATATATATATATATATATATATATATATATATATATATATATATATATATATATATATATATATATATATATATATATATATATATATATATATATATATATATATATATATATATATATATGTAAGCTTTGTATATTGTGTACGCGGTCTATTATTTATTATTTATATTATGTATACGCCGCCTTAAGGTTTGACGTTGCCATACTGACATGAGATTTAAAACGGTTATTTAGAATAGAAGCCATGAATACATGAACATTAATAATGGCGTCGATCTATTGGAAGTAAAAACCTTTAATTGTCGATTTTCTAATTTTAGGTTA